>JAPYZL010178967.1:0-35177 GCA_030522825.1 Platygaster orseoliae
TTTCCTCGAAAGGACTGCTTTCTAAGGGACAAAAGAAACGAGAATGAGTCACTTGCTCGGCAATTTCAGATGAAGGTATTTTTTACTCAAGCCTCGTAAAAGAATTTTTTATATCCTCGATTTCAGAAAATTTTTGAGAGTTCATTAGATCTCCAAGAATTCAAAGAATGAGAATCTAAAAAAGCATTGATTTAAAAAAATTAACAACTTTTATTAACAACTGTAAAAGAAATATAAGAACACTATTTTTTATTCCAAGTTTTAAAAAAGCTCTTTGATTTGTTTGATCAGACAAAACTTTATCGAGTGTATGTGAATTTTCAAGAATTCTAACAATGAAAACGCGAGGGAAAATTTTTTAATTTTCGTATCATTTTTATCACTTCTACTAAACGATGTAAACAAGTATTTTCTCTCTTAAAAATTGTAAAAGAATTTTTCGTTTCCTCGATTAAAGGAGATTTTCAAGAGTTCATAAATCTCCGAGAATTCAAATAATGGCAATGTCAGAAAGAATTTATGTAAAAAATTAACAACTTTTTTTCTAACAATTGTAGAATATGTAGGTATTAATAACTTTAATCAGTAGTATTTTTATTCAGGTTTTGATAAATTTTACTTGGGTTAAACAACAAAAATGAAACGAAAAACTTATTGTTTTACTAACTTGATTTTCACATCAATTTATTCATAATAATTTTATTTCAATAACAATTAGTGCAATTTTCACTTTACACTCATCAAAATCTTGTTAAAAACATTTTTCTAAATAATTTTTCAATAACTTATCCTTTATTGTTTAAAATATTTCGATTTACCCACGCAATGATTGACAATCAAACAAAAATCCAAACACAATTCCCCAAAAAACCATTTTCCGTAATTTTCCACCTTTTTCCTAATACGAAATTTTGTATTCCTAACAATATTATATTTTTACAATTTATAATAATAACTGTAAAAAAAAAAAATATAAAAATACTAGTATTTTCCCAAGTTTTCAAAAAATTCGTTGATATGCTCAATCAAACAAAATTTGTCGAGTTTGTGTGAATTTTCAAGAATTTAAACAATAGAAACGCGAGGAAAAAATTTTGAATTTTCGTATCAATTTCAGTAACTGTATTAAACAATATAAAAAAAGTATTTTTTATCTTAAACCTCGTAAAAAATTTTTCATATCCTCGATTGAAGGAATCTAATTGATGAGTATCTAAAAACTAATTTATTTCTAAAAATTACCATATTATAATATTTTCTATTCCTGTAAAAAAATTCCAAAAATCATCAAAATAACCACTTCCAAAAAAAAATTTCACCATCTCAAACAAATGCAAAAAACCCTTACTTATCCCTCATTCCTGAATCCCGTCCACAAAAATCCCGGATGCAAAAAACTCGGCGAACTTCTCAATCCACTTTTCCCCAATTTTCCGGAATTTTCACCCGCACAAAACTCGCGTTTTCCAACCTTGGTGTGCTACGAAAGGCGATGAATTACGGAAAATGCGTGAGTAGATTGATTTTCGAGGTCGCGAGGGGGTGTGGAAAATCGAGAGGTTTTTCCCGGTGGTGAAAAAGGTTTCCGCGGTTAAGAGGAACGAGTGCACACGAAAGCAGTCGTGAAAATACTACTGGGCGTTAGCCCTCCTCGGGAAAATGTGCCTAGATGCGCATTCGCCGGCGCGCAATTGGGGGTTGAAACCCAGGAGGTGGCTGTGCTTTGCATCCACGGGGTTTCCTCGGGCTCGGGAAAACGCGGAAAATCAGGGGAAATTCATGTTAAGTGGAATGACGTATTCGTATATTTGTCTACTGATTGTAAGAGGAAGGAAAAAAGGATTGATTAGGGGAAAATTGAAATTACGAAGAGTAGCCTACAGAATTTATCCAATTGGAGAAATGGTCAGTTTTCCAATTGGAAATTCAACAAGATTTCGAGTTGGAAATGTGACAAGATTTTCAGTTGGAAATCCAAATGGGTTTCTTTTAGGAAAACTTAAATGTGATTCCAGCTTAGAATCCAATTGGATTTCCAGTTGAGAATCCAATTGGATTTTCACTTGGATTTTCAACTGGAATTTCATTTAAGTTTTCCCAAAATAAATTTCCAAGTGAAAATCCAATTGGATTTTATGTCATTAAGTTTTCCTAAAAGAAATCCACTTAGATTTCCAACTGGAAATTTTGTTGGATTTTCAACTGGAAATCCAATTGGAAAAATGACCATTTCTCCAATTGGATTTTTTCAGTAGGGAAACCAAAGTCTTTTCTTAGATTTATGATAACGAAATTGTTTAATTTGTAAAAATAGTTTGAAGTTTAAAGAAAGTGATGAAAATATAACACAGTTCAACAAAATGTTTATTTTTTAAAAACATAATAATGATAATTTAATATATAGCATTTATTATATATTATTATATTATATAGATTTTATATATTTTATTATACATTATATTATATATTTTTACGTTATAATATATTGTATATATATGATATATATAATTTTTTTTTAATATATAATTATAATTATTTTCATATTTCGGAAAAATGCTCGGTGAATTTTTGCAAAAATTGATACCGTGTTCGATTTTTCGAGTTGTTTTTACAACAATATATATTAATTATAAAAAACCACTGAAGTATGTCTAATTTTAAAAAAATGAAATGATTATCCAATTTTCGCAAAAATTTACCGAGTATTTTTTATATTTGTTGAACTGTGCAATTTGTTTATACAACAGTTTAACGTAATTTTAAAATGGACTGATGAATAGTTTACGAGGTATAAATTGTTTATTGATACTGCGTGCTTGAATCCAGCGACGAAGAGAGAAATGAATTTACATTTCAATAAAGGACTTTTAGAATTGAAAAATTGTTTCGAAAACACATTTCGGCAAAATTCGCCTTTCGGAAAAATTTTCAGTTAATTTTTGCAAAAATGAATGAATAAACGAATTTCAAAAGGATAAGGTTTTGGTTCGATTTTTCGAGTTATTTACAATATGATGAATATAAATTTAAAAAATTCTAGAATGAATCTAACTTTAGAAAATAAAAATACTATAGTGGAATCCATTTCGAAAATTATTTTCGTGAAAAAAATGATTCATTTGATTTTTATTTCGGATTCGACCTATTTCCTAAAAAGCTTGAAGAAACTGATAAAAGTAACCATTTTATACGAAAATAATTATACAAAAATGAACATTTTTTGTTGTTGAATAAAGCAACGAAAAACATTAAAATTAAATAATATATATTTTAATTTTAATGTATCATTTCTACATTTTTTGTTAATTGTATAATATTAACTATATGATATATATTAATTATAGTATATTATTTATTTAAACATAATAATTAAATATTAAAGAACATTTTTTGTTGTAAAACTGTGTTATAGAATTTCAAGGAATCAAGACAAAACATTTTTTCAAATTCTACAAGTTATCCTGAAGTACTCAAAAATTATATTTCTATTGGGATTTTATGATTTTTTTTCTTTGAGGTTCTGGTTTCGGGAGAGTGATTTTTTAATTCTTCGAATTTTGGGATTTTGAAGTTATACAAATTTTGGAGTCCAAAGTCACACATTTTTTGTGTATTATTTAAAATAATGAAATTTTATTCAAGTGATTTTCAAGGAATCAATGTTTAAATTTTTTTTTAATACTTTTCGTAGCCACAATTACACAGATTTTGAAATTTTGTTGTCTTTTCTGGAATTTATAACAATTTCTATATTAATTTTTGGAATTCGATGCTCCAGGATTCAGCATATTTTAGATTTTCGTTTACCTGTGTTAAAAAACCTCGAAAAAATGTTTTTTGAGTTATAGCAGCTAAAAATTCATAAATAAAAATTCGTTTTAAAAAGATAGCTTTCTTGAAATTAGAATAATTGTAATTTTTGAGTTCGTAAAATAAATATATAATATAATATCATTAAAAAAACTTTATTATTGAAAAATGATGGAAAAAAATTAAATAAAATATATTTAAAAAATTAATAACATTTAAAATTATTCTTAATCATTTTTAATATTATTATGAATTATGAATCACTAAGAACATAAATAAATGATTATAAAAATCATCAAGAAATTCTTGATATTAAAAAATGATGCATCATATGCTAAAAAATTGGTAAATCATGCCATAATTATTATCTCATAAATAATTATAATAATTCTTAAAAGAATCTAAATCCCACTCTGGTGTATAACAAAAATTTAATAAAAGACAAAAATGATCAAAAAGCTCTCTTTATTTTCTTACGAAATCTTATTCTAACAAAAGACATCTGTTTTACGTATTAACCGACATTTTCACGAGTTTCTTCGTCGAGTTTCGCAAAAATCCTCACTTCTCAACACTTCAAAATGAAAAACTACAAAAATACTACGACTTATAAACAATAGCACTAATTCTCTCCGACACTGAGCTCAACATCGCCTGAATGTGCCAATCTAAAGCACAGAGTAATCTACTATTCGACGATTTTTCGTTATCACAAATTACAACTTCACAAAGTGACAAGAAATCATCCAAAAAACTCAAAAAACCTAAAATAATCACATTCGAAAATAAAAAATAAATTCTCACCTTTCTCCAAATTCGTTGTTTGAAAAACTACAAATTCCTGTTGTAATTAACGTACATTTTGAGTGAAAGTGGCAGAGGCAAGTTTCGAATGTTTTCGGTCATTAACAACGAAAAAGCCACGTCGTCGATGTAATGACCGAAGTTTTTGTTTTCTTCTTCCTTTTCCTGCGTTTGTTTTTTTGCGCGGTTCGTTTCCTCTATTTTTTCCGGATTTTCCTCCACGCCAGTTGACGATTGGACGCTTGAATTTCCCGATTCGTTGGGCTCGTCTCGTCGAGCGACTTTTTTTCTTTTCGTGATTTCCGACTCTAAATCGCTGTCGCTTTCCATAACTTCGGCGGAAGAAGAATCAACTTCGGAATTTTGAACCTCGCTCGGTTCCCCGGTTTCGCTGTCGCTGGGACTTTCGTCGGACCTTTGATTAAACGAGAATTTCAATAAATAATAGATATTTACACTGAAAATAAAAAATTTGATTGAGATAAGCAGAAAGATTTGAATACAGTTAATTTTTGATAAGTGTGTTCTTCGTACAAATTTGATTTGGATGAAGGAAGATTTGAATACAGTAAACTCTTGATAAGTGTCAGAGGCGTAGGTAAAAAAATTTTTAGGTGGAGTTTTTTTTGTAACATAATAACTTATATATAAGTTATTATGTTATTATGCAAATAGTTGTTATTAATTTAATAGTTGAATGAAAAATTCAATTATTAAATATTAACTATTAATTAAATATTATTGTCATTAATATTTATTATATTATAATATAATAACTTATATATTATAACAAAATAAATAAATAACTTACAAATTAAAGTTTGTTATTAAAAACTTAACTTGAAAAAATACATGCGGATATTTCCTTCGGGATTTTATAATTTTTAATCGTTGAAGGTGTGATTGTAAGAGTATGATTTTTCAATTTTTTATGAGTCAAAGGTTGTATATTTTTTTATGTTTATGTTAAATGTAATGGAATTCAATTTTTGTGATTTTCAATTAGATGAGTTCAAGACTTTTTTCTCATGCTTTTAGTGTTTTTTCACAACTTGATGGATTTTCAAATTTTATTTTGGATTTTTATACATCAAGTTTTTGAAGATTTTTGAGAATATCATAGTAGACAGATTTAAAGTATTTAATATGCTATAGTATTGAAAATTTCTTGTTGGTTATTTATTTATTATTTATTTTGTATCATTGTTAGCTATATTTCAAATTTTTATTGCTTTAAAAATGTTTAGCTATATATTTAATTTGTAATTTTGTAAATAATTGTAAAGTCAAACATTCATGATTATAATTTCATTTCAGAAAAAATTCTTCTTAAGTTAGAATCATTATTATTTTGAGTTAGGAAAACTAAAAATTCTGTACTTGTTTAAAATTATATTGATTCTTCTACAAATTATTGATATTTTTATGAATTATTTTTTCATCATCATCACTTTCGACTATTTTTAGTGAAATAATATTGCTAAGAAAATTTTCTTTATATAGTTTTTGAATATGAAAAGACTTTACAGTATTTCTTGCATTTTTTCTATTTAAGAAAAGCAAAAGGATTATTTAATGTTTTGTTAGATTTCTAGTATTTTCGTAGATTTTCGATAATTTCATAGATTTTGAGGATAATAAAGTTTACATTAATTTTAAGTATTTTTTATGTATTCCTTGAATTTTCTTATTTTTGCAGTATTTATAAGATTTTATATCGTTTTCTAGTATTTATACATTGATACCATTTGGGCAGATTTTTCAAAAATGCAGTTCTTTCATAGAATTCAATAATTTTTAGTATTTTTCAAAAATTGTATAACTTGAAAGACTGTCTGGTATGTTAATGAATTTCTGTTTTAATTTTTTACAATTTGATTTACAGGTTTTTAAGTTTTTAGATTCTCATAGAATTTTTTAGATTTAGGTCTTTCTTTTTCAAAACCACTTTTTGGAAAAAAACAATGTCTTTCAATTTATAATGATTGTTACTTTGAGATAGAAAAACTAAAAATTCTGAACCTAATTTGAACTTTACTCTTTTTGTGATTCAGTATTGTTATTTTCATGCATTTTTTTTATCATCACCATTTTTGACTATTTTTTTGTGAAATAATACTGTTAAAAAAATTTTTTTCATATAGAATTTGAGTATGTAAAGATTTTAGTGTTTCTCGCATTTTTTTCTATTTATGAAAATCAAAAGTATTTTTTAATGTTTTTTCAGATTTCTATAGTATTTTCGTAGATTTTGATGATAATTAGGTCTATGTTAATTTTAAGTATTTTTTACAGATCCCTTGAATTTTTAATTTTTTTCAGTATTTATAAGATTTTTCATTGCTTTCTAGTATTTTTATACATCGCCATTTGTGCAGATTTTTCAAAAACGCAATTCTTTCATAGAATTCAACAATTTTTATTTTTTATCAGAAATTGTATGACTTGAAAGATTTTCTGGTATTTTTATGAATTTCTGTCTTAATTTTTTACAACTTCATTTCCAATTTTCAAAATTTTTAAACTCTTAAGGAATTTTCGTAAACTTAAGTCTTTTTTTAAAAATCACCATTCAAAAAAAATTATTTTCCCACGTTTCCTTATAGGAAATATTCGACTATATTATATTGTATTATACTTTAGTTTCATAAACAATTCCTTTCAAGTTAAAATAATTCTTGTTTTGAGTTAAAAAAACTATAAATTTTTTCACTCATTTTGTGATTCCGTACTGTTGTTTTCATGCATTATGTTTTCATAGTCATTTATTTCTTCTATTTTTCGTGAAATAATAATGAATTTATCTCAAATTCCATAAGGTGTTTGAACCCCCGAAACCCCTCTCTACCTACACCCCTGATAACTGTACTTTTAATATATAATAATAACGCCAAACAATTCATTTATTCAAACAAAAAAATCATTTTCCAATCTCTCAATTTATTTCCTCTATAAACTATAGCCCTACCTGCTCGCATAATCCCTGAAAATGCCCATCAACTGTCTCCCTCCCGTCATCAAAATTCTGTAACCTTCGTCCAACTCAAGGTGGTCCCTCACGATCTCGTTCAACCCATCACTTTCCCCATCAGAAGTTTCATCCGAATCAAACATGAACGTGATCTCTCTCGGGAACATACCAATCGAACGTTTGCGACGATTCTTTTTTTTAATACTCTTCCTCGTCATCAAACCCGAATGCTCGCGCCAGATCCTTTGACGCAACTGATTTCTGATTTTTCCCCTGCACAGTTCTTGTAATGGCAAAGGATCGCGAACGGCTGAAAAAATTTACTTTTCATTTTTTGTTTTTTAAAATTATATTTCATTATTTATATTTTAATATAATAATATCAATAATATAAATAAATATAATAATATTATAAATTGTTATTTATTTATTTATTCATTATGGGAAATAACAGAAACAATTATTTTTGTTTCCCTTTATTTCTGAAACGTTTGGAACTTGAAAAACTCGATACTCACGTAAACTGACGTTTGGGTGAATGTCAGTAGGCACAATCAAGGATGCGAAGTTGACTGCCAAAATGCTGACAACCTCCCAGCCTGTGTCGTCGAGTCGCCTGTATTGGCACAAATTGTTCCGGAAAGGCATAACCAATATTCCGCCGACTTTGACGAATCTCTTCATGTAGTCTTCGAAGTCATCGGAACAGGCGGCGCCACAATAAACTCGATCGTAGAGTTTGTCTGTCTCTAATTTCAGGCAGTTTCCTACACGGAGAGAAATGGTTTGGTTACAGCAACCATTGATTTAGTAAAATATGGAGAAACCAAAGTTTTGGTTGTAGTACCCAAAAATTTGGTTATGACAACCAAAACTTGTGTTATGGCACCTTATGCTTAATTTTAATGATTGATCATGAGGTTGCAATAACCAATAATTGTGTTATCATACCTAAACTTTGGTGGGCTCATATTTTACTAAATCAATGGTTGCTGTAAACAAAAATTTCTCTCTGTGTTTAAAACGAAAAAAAATCATGAGAGTCAAAATCTCTCGAAGCCATATTTTCTAAATGTATATTAAAACTAAAATTATGATGAATTTAATTCAATTATATGAAATGGAATTAACAATATCTATTATTATATTGTATTGTTTAATATTAGCATTATCATATTTTTTTGATATAAGCATGATACTATTATAATGATATGATTTTTTATTAACAATAAATATGTTGAAAATTTTAAAAGGAGTAAAAATTGCGAAATATCCTGAAGAGTTATAAGTATGAATTTTCAATAAATTTGGAAAGTTTCGAAAAGTTCGTATTGCGTTTGAAATTCGAAAAAATGTTGAAAAATTCAAAAACGTAAGAAACTGAAGAGAATCTCAAATATAACAAAAATTTGAAAATTTTATGATATTCTCCAAAATTTTACTAAATTTTGTTTAAAGTAAATACATTTATGGCTATAATATATGAAAAATTGAATAATATTGTGATTTTCCTAGAATATAATAAATTTTCTAATGTTTATAGTACAAATTACAATTTTTTTTCTCAGTGCGAATATGAATAAAATTTGAAAAGTTCGACTAGTTTGTATAATGTTCGAAATTTTTAATTTAACGAAAAATTGAAAACATAGACTATTTCAAAAATTTACTATATATAATTTAAAAATTTTATTATTTTTATATATTTTTGGAAAAATTACATCTACAATAAATTTTTAACTGCTTTGAATGTTTGAATTATCAAACAAATTGAAAAACGTTGACTATTTCAAAGATTGCTAGTAAGTCTATAAAAGTCAAAAAACCTGTAGAATTCTAGAAAAATTTTCATACATTTTAAAATTTCGTTCATAATATATATTTCTCCGAAATATGCATGATAATTTTTCTACATTTTTCAATAGCAAGCAGCAAAACTTGAGAAGTATTACAAAATTACAAAAAATCATAAAAAGTTAGACAAACTTTTATAAAATTTGTAACGTTTTGAATCTCCTAAGACATATTTAAAATCAAAACAATTTTTATTAAACAAAAGTTATCAATATTAAAGACTGTTAGAAATTCTGACAAATGTATAAAATTAGAAAAATTCAAGAAAATGTTCATAAATTCAGTAAAAATATAAACACTGTGTATCCTCAAAATTTTTCATCTTACGAAGATAATCAACTTTTTTGAAAGTTTAAATAAAAATCTGGAATGTTAAAAAATATTAATGAATTCACGATTGTAAAATGTCACAAATTGAATTTTTATACTGATGCATTTTCAAAAAATTGCTTTGTTTTTAAAATGAATTTAAACTTCAGGCAAATTTTTCAAGTATTGTTAATTGAGTTCGTTATCATATTTTTTTGATATACGCATAACATTATTATTATTATATGATTTTTCATTAACAATAAATATGTTGAAGATTTTAAAATTGATAAAAATTGAGGAAAATTCCGAAGAGTTGTAGGTATGAATTTTCATTAAATTTGAAAAGTTTCGAAAAGTTCGTATTGCGTTTGAAATTCAAAAAAATGCTGATAAATTCAAAAACGTAAAATAAGAAAATTTCGTGAAACTACAAAATGTTACTAAATTTTGTTTAAAGTAAATATATTTATAGCTAAATGTACTACAACATATAAAAAATTAAAATAATATTGTAGATTTTTCTAAAATATAATAATTTTTTTATTATTTATAGTACAAATTACCAGATTTCTTTCTCAGTGCAAATATGAAAAAAATTTGGAAAGTTCGACTACTTTCTATAATGTCTGAAATTTTAAATATAACGAAAAATTAAAAACATTGACTATTCAAAAAATTTATTATTTATTATTTTCAAATTTCAATATTTTTATAGGTATATACATCTACAATAGATTTTTAGCTTTTCTGAATGTTTGAAATATCAAACTTTTTTTAACGATCATTCGACTCATGATAAACTAGAATACATTTCTAAAAACTTCCTGTTTTTATCAATATCATAACAACATTGTAAACATTACCTTGAATAAACAAAGGCTCACAAAAATCGTACTCGTCAAGCGCAGAGGAACGTTGCTTGAATTCTTCGAGTCTGTCGTAAGCATACTTAACACAAGATTCGTGAAGTTCTACACCGTGATTTATCCCTGATTGAGCTAAAAATGTACAAACAAACACAAAAATATGCAATAATTATTAACTTTTATTTATTTCTGACATAATTAATTAACTAAAAAATACCATACATATTTGTTTTTTATATACTGCAATAATTCACGTATTCCAATAATGTATGTAAACTTTAAAAATTTTACACTTTTCACAAGAACTTGCAATCATTGAAAAAAATAAAAACAACAACAAAAAATTGATTTTCAAACATATTTTTAAAAAATTTGTATTCATTATCACATGACGTTTGGTGTTTTCGGATGCAAAAACTGCGATTAAAAAATTAATAAATAAATTATTAAAATAATTCATAATAAAATTATTAACCATAGATTCCTTGTTAAATTCCAAGACGATTTTCCCTTTACCATTTTTCCCAAAACTCAAAATCAAAAAAGATATACACTTTCAAAGTTTCAGGCAACGAATGCGTTTGATTTCGCGTCTTTCTCACACTCACTCGCAACTTACCCGCGCTCTCACTTACCCCAACTGCCTTAAAACTCGACGAAGCTGATTGGTCAAAACTTTCAACTCGAATATCTTTCTTAATTTTGAGTTTCGCGAAAAGTGACAAAGGACTTTTCGATTCGGAAAAACACGGAGAAAATTTCAGTAAACTTTGTTTCGTGATTTCTATCCCCACTCCTTGGAAAAACGTGTTCTATAGGTTGAACTTCAAACTCGAATAAATTTTTTGATTTTGGGTTTTGTGAAAAGTTGTAAAGGGAAAATCGTCTTAGAATTTCATGAGGAATTTGTAGTTTTTGGTAGTTGCAGTATTTATAGTAAAAGTCAATTGATTATTTAAAATCATTAAATAATTATCAAATTTTGAATAAAAAAAAGTTATTTTTCTTGAACCTACTTAAAATGAGTCCTGCCATTGTGTTGAGGTATCCGGTTCCTGAACCGAGATTAAGGAAACTCAATCCGGGTTCGAGACAGAGTCCTTCCAAGACAGTGGAGTAGACGCTGAGGGAAGATAAATGAAGGTGTCCATGTTTCCAAGCGTAATCCATGTATGCGTTGCCAATGTGAGATGACAGAACGTAATTGGCTCTGTCAATAGCCCGGAAGACTTGCTCCACTTTTTTCGTCTTTATGTATCCCTCCACTACGAGATTGTCGACGAGCTGCTTGTTGTTGATCTGGGGCTGCATTCTGTTGCTACTCGCTCCGCTCTCGGAAGCTCCCATGATTATAAGGGAATGAATGATTTTACCTATAAACGAACTATTCAAGACCTACGAGCGAATGTTCATAATAAAGAACTTTAAGCCAATGTTTTTGGGATATTCCGAATTGTGGTTGAAATTTCATTTAAATTTTGGTGAAAATTGCATTAAGTTACATTATGTTGTATTTTGTATATAATTTTTAAATCAGGAAAAACTTTTATGATGAAAAAATTTTTAGTAAAATTTCTTAAATTCTTAAAGAACGAATTGAAAAAAAAAATAATGAGGGAAAAAAATTATGCAATGTCATCATTTTTAACGTAGAAGAGGATTGTTCTTAAAAATTATTTTTCAATTAATTTTTTGTTAAGAAATCAATTTTTCGATTCATTGAATTGAAATTTAAATTTCATTAAAATTTTAGTGGAAATTGCATTATATTGCATATTTGAATAAATTTAATAAATCAGGAAAAACTTTTATGATGAAAATATTTTTAGCGAAATTTCTTAAATTATTCTTAAACAAAGAATTGAAAAAAAAATAACGAGGGAAAAAAAACTTAAGCAACGTCATAATTTTGAGTGTAAGAAAGGATTGTTCTTGAAAATTATTCAATAAAAGTCACGATTGCCAGAAAAAGAAGTTAAGTGTGTTTTTGTGATGTAATGAAACTTTATTCACAAAATAAACAAAAAATTATGACAATTGGATTATTTTTGGACAAGGTATGATATTTAAAAAATAATACATATGGCAATGATGAAATAAGTGAAATGAAAGTGAATAGGAAAAAAGATTTATCATTGATTTTTGATAGAAATACAGTAACAAATATTCCACGCAAGAAAAAACTCAACTCAAACCACTTGAATTATTTAGAATGAAATGAATCATTTTTCTGATTAAACATGTGTAATCAAAACCGAATTGAATGAAATTAAAAATAAGAAAATTTTGATGAAAATTCTTAGTACGAATTTCAATTTTTCCCAGTTCAAATTTTCAAAACTTATTATTTTCGAACCGTATAAAATTCAAATTGTATTGATAAAATTACATTTTAATGAACGATAAATTTAAATATGAACTATATACCAACTTATAGATGCAAAATATTATATATATATCAATACAATTATAATTATAAAATTTTATAAAACTCGATTTCTTGAGTTTGGCCTATAAAATTCTAAAATCAGAATTCCCAAATTACAATTCTGAAATTCGCTTGTCTCATTGTATAAACAATTATCACTAAAAAATATTAATTCTATGCATCAATAAAAAATTAAAAAAAAACTAATGAAAAAATTTATATAAAAAATTCATAAAAAATTTTTTTAAATACTCATAAAAAAATTTATAAAAATTCATAAAAATTCATAAAAGTTAATTCATAAAAAAATTCAAATTTCCAAATTAAAAAAAATATAAATTCACAAAAAAAAATTGGTCTTCTCCCATTCAAAATAATTTGATAATATTAAATTCATTAAAATTCATAAAAAAATTCAAATATCCAGTTTATAAAAAAGTTCATAAAAAAAATAAAATTGGTTTTCTACCATTTATATAGAAAATGTTCTAAAATTTGAGTCAAACCCATTTTTCCAAAAAAATAATCAATACACATTTAAAACCAAAACTTTCGAAAATTCGATGTCTAATTTCGAGAACTTTCAAAAACTGAACCAAAAATTTTAGATGATGAAATTTCATGCTTCGGAATGTAATTATACCACATTGATGATTGTTGTCATGTTTAATTAATTTATGCACTTTTTGGTAATTCAGGAAACATATAAATATCTAAATTTATACACTTAAAATCAAAACAAGAAAATTTGAATGAAAATTCATAGTTCGAGTTCTCATTTTCCCCAGTTTCAATTTTTCAACCTTATAAAATTCAAAGTGTATTGATAAAATTATATTTTAATAAATAATAAATTTGAATATGAATAATATAAAAATTTATAAATATAATTTTTTTAAATGTTACAAATATAAACTTAATTACATTTATTAAATTATATAAAACTCAAATTCTTGAGTTTGGCCTCTAAAATTCCAAAATCAGAATTCTTAAAATAATATTCCACAATTTGCTTGTTTCATTGTGTAAACAATTATCACCCAAAATTATTATTTCTGCGCATCAAAATTACAATTTCCAGATTAAAAAAAAATTCGTATTCACAAAAAAAATCGGTCTTTGCTTCTCCCATTTATATAGAAAATATTTCAAAATTTGAGTCAAATCTACTTTCCAAAAAATATTTAACATAAATTTCATACCAAAACCTTCAAAAATTCGAAGCCCAATTTCAATAACTTTAAAAATACTGAACCAAAAATTTCACATGATGAAATTTCATGCATTGGAACATAATTTTTTCTTATCCATTTTTGTTGTTATGCATGATAATTTAAACGATTTTTAGTAATTCCGTGAATAATATGAATATTAAAATATATTCTAACAAAATTAAAACAAAAAAATTTCAGTGGAAATTCATAATTCAAATTCAAAATTTTCCCAGTTGCGATATTTCAAACCTATAAAACTCGATTTTATTGATAAAATTATACTTTGCTAAATGATAAATTTGGATAGAAACAATATATATATATATAAAAATAATTTTTCTACATAAAAATGTAAGAGTAATTGTATTTATAAAAATTATATATAACTCAAATTCTCGAGTTTGGCCTCTAAAATTCCAAAATCAGAATTCCCAAAATTCGCTTGTATCATTGTATAAACAATTATGGCCAATAATTATAAATTTTACACATCAATTACGATTTCCAGAAAAAAAAACAAATTCGCCAAAAAATCAGTCTTCTCCAATTTGTACATAAAATATTTAAAAATTCGAGTCAAATCCATTTCCCCAAAAACAATCAATATAACTTCCGTACCAAAACCTTCGAAAATTCGAAGCCTAATTTCGACAAATTCAAAAAACTGAATTAAAAATTTCACATGATGCAACTCCATGCATCGTAACATAATTTTTCCGTATCCATTTTCGTTGTTGTCATGCGCGATAATTTATGCAGTTTTTCATAATTCCGTAAAAAATACAAAGATTCTAAATCAATACTTACAAAATGGCGTTGTAATTCAGCAATGCCGAGTGCGAAATAGCGCAGATTTCCGTTGAAGTTCGACGTCGTTTTTTCCAGTTTTTTCAACTGACTCCCAACTACGGAGTTTTTACTTTCTAGTACTTTCTACGCACTACGCACAACTACGCGTAACGATTCGTTATTTTATTTTTGACTCTTATGGATGAAAACGAAGATGAATGTTTTTTTTACTGTGTTGACATTTCATATATATATATATATATATAGATACAGTTGTTTTGTTTCACGAATCAGCTGGCAATGTGTAAATTCTGCTCAAAAAAGACTCATCTCACACGTGAATCACAATAAAAAAAATCCAATATGGCCGCCACGGGAATTTTGAATTTACGTCCGTTATGTGTGCATTTCAAATTCCCCGCGCGGCGGCCATATTGGATTTTTTGTGACGAACACTTGAGTTAGGATCACAATAAAATCTAACATGGCTGCCGCGGAAAATTTGAAATTCACATATGCAATAAATGTAATTTCATATTTCCCGTTGCGGCAATATTGATTTTTCTATTATTCAACTTTATTGAAATGATAATTTATGAACATAATCAAAAAATCCAACGAATAAATGAATACAACAAAGAAAACGAGAATTCTTGATTTTCTTCTTTTATTTAACAGGCTATATACAATTATATACAATCTGTTTCAATAAAGCTGCACACTTGCAAATACTCGTTCACTTATTCAACATATCTCTTAAGTTTAAAATAGAATTATAAATTTTGAGAGTCGGCCCAAGTTTGAACTTCATAATTGACTTCAAATCGCTCTCGGTCAACATCAAAAACGCCTCACCGTCAATTTCCTGAAAAACAAAATGAACAATTTTACTTGAAATTTTGAAGCAAATTTTCATTTTTTTATTATTGTATTAAAAGAAATCGCAAAAAAAAAAGATCAAAGCTGTGTTATTCAATATTTCAAATTCTTTCATTTCTATAATTATAATATAAGAAATTGCAAAAAGCTTTTTTCTGCTATTTCTCAAATTGCTCATAAATTTGGATTTTTTTAAACATAAATAAATTTTGTGTTCATGTCATTAATTCAATTTTGAAATTTTTCGAGTTTGAAAAAATATAATGAAATCCTTTTCAGAATTCGAAAACTTTGTTAATTACTTATTAAATATTTCCCTGAATTATAAGAATTGTTTGAAATTCAAACAATTATATACCGTATTATAAACTAAATTATTCAAATATCCGCAAAAAATTCTTAATAATAAAAGAATGTATTTAACAACAAAAATATAGTAAAATAAAAAATAAAAAGTCATATCAAAAAATAAAAATTTAAAAACCTTGTTAATTATTTTCTAAAATAGTTCCCTAAGTTATGAAAATTGTTTGAAATTCAAATAATTATTTATGTTTTACTAAATGAATTCTTCAAATGTCCGCAAAAAATTCCTAATAATAAGAGAATGTATTTAACGACAAAAATATAATAAAATAAAAAAAAAAATTAGTCATATAAAAAAGTAAAATAAATAATAGAATACAATAAAAAATATGATAGAATCCTCTTCCAAATTTGAAAACCTTGTTAATTATTTTTTTAATATTTTCTTTCACTATAAGAATCGTTTGAAATCCAAACAATTATATACATATTACAAAATACATTTTTCAAATATCCGGAAAGAATTCTCATTAATAATAAGAAAATGTATTTAGCAACAAAACACAATTTTTATACTTGTGTGTGAATTAATTTAAATTATTTTAAATTTTTTACATAAAAATCATTCTTAGCTTATTTGGTGTTCATGTCATGAATTCAATTTCAATATTTTTTGAGGATAAAAAAATAAAATATAATCCTCTTCAAAATTTGAAAAATTTGTTTATTATTTTCTAAATATTTCTCTAAATTATAAGAATCCTTTGAAATTCAAACAATTATATACATATTAGAAAATAAATTTTTTAAATATCCGAAAAAAATTCTCAATAATAATGAGAAAATGTATTCAACAACAATAATATAATAAAATAAAAAATAAAAATCATATAAAACATTAAATAAAAGAAAGATAATAAAATGCTTTTCAAAATTTAAAAACATTGTTAATTATTTTACAAAAATTTCCCTTAATTATAAGAATCGTTTGAAATTTGAACAATCATACACAAACTATAAAATAAATTTCCTTATTATCCACAAAAAACTCTAATTAATAATGAATTTTTTATTATTTATTTTATTTATTATTTAAGAACAAAACACACTTTCTATTTGTTTATTATTTAATTTTAACTATTCAAAATTGTCCAAATGAAAAATCATTCTTACGCTATCCCTGAAAGGTTGGCCCAACGGCTTTCCATTTGGCAAGCTTTCAACAAAAGTCGCGGTTTCCTCGACGGACCATTCAGGGGGCGACTTTTTCAACCTGGTAGCGAGTTCCCGAATCAAAATATTGTGTCTAACCCGAAAATCATCCGCAGGAATTGGATTGTATCCAGGTTTGTACACTGCTCGGAAAACCGCTTGCCTCAGCCGTTTCTCGTCAGAAATAATTTCTTCGACCGAAGAATTATCCGTAAAAATCTTTCCTTGTGACATAATCGGTTCTTCTGGTTTAGGGGTCACCCTGGAAAAATACAAACACCTTTTTGCATTTCTGAAATTAAAAAAAAAATTCCAATAATTTCCATTCATTCTAACCTCTTTCTCTTCTTTTTCGAAGCCTCTTCTTCATCACTTGCTGGTTTTTTCGTGAACCTGTTAAACAAAATCAAACATTCTTTTTTGTTGTTGATGAAAATTTATTTTATTGTTATTATTTATTGATTTTTTTTTTCATTTCAACTAAATTTCGCCTGATATGGGGGGGGCTCTGCCCCCAAACCCCTATCACTAGGGCTCTGCCCCCAAACCCCAACCACAGGGGCTCTGCCCCAAGACCCTGAAAGTTTGACAAGTTGAACATTTTTTTTGTCGTCTGAACACAAAAAAATAGTATATTATTTGTACAATACCATAATAATCTAAAAACCCGTCCAAATGTAAAAATCTGAGGTTATAATCAAATTAACACAATTTAGAGCGACTCGTTGAAAATTTACCTCGAAGAAAGATCCACTTTTGCTCTTTCTTGGTCGACGTCATTTTGAGGCTTCGCCACGAACTCGGATCGCGATAAATAATTGGCGACTTTTGCTGTCGTGTCTTCGGCTGGCATTTGACAATCGATATCAGAGTCATCGCCGCTGTCAGGGATGATTTTTATGTCGTATTTTTCTTTCAGACGATCTTGAACCGCTCGTTGCTCCTTCAAGAAATTTTGCCGAGAGTATGGACACCCAGATGGAGAATTATGCGACTGATATTTCGGGCCTTTTACGTGGCCGATTCCGCGACAACCGATAGTTCCGCAATCGGGGACGTGGCAGTCATCGGGAGCTGAAAAAATTTTCCGGAAAATTAGGTTACGTTGAATTTCAAATATGGTATTCGGAATTCGATATTAATATTAGAATGCAGTTTTTTGGTTCTTGAAATTACGAGTTTTTGAGAACTTTATTATTTACAAAAATAACTGTTCTATTTGATTCGTTGAATTTTATGCAAAATTTTATTTTTTATAATGAACTTTTACACTTTTTTTGTAGATTCTTTGAAACTTTGAACTTCTTTTGTTTTCCTTCTTTAACTATTTCTAACTGTTTTACTAATTTTACATTTTCATAGCAAAAGTTTTGGCTTTGTTGTTTTGTTTTTTCATATTTTGCAAGCTTCGTTTTGATTTTTTAATTTCATTATTTACTGAAGAAAGAGGCTATTGTTCCAAATTTCGAATTTTGAAATTTGATGAAATTTTTTTTATTTTTGGACTCATTTTCAAAATTCAGTTTTTATATTAACCTTTCACAATTTTTTTGTAAATTCATTGAAGTTTCAAACTTTCCTTGTTTTCCTTCTTTAAATATTTATAACAAAGCTACAAATTTAATACATTTTCATAGCAAAAATTTTGCCTTTATTGGATTGTTTTTTCATATCTTGCAAGCTTTGTTTCAATTTTTTAATTTCATTATTAAGTGAAGAGAGTGGCTGTTCTTTTAAATTCTGAAATTTGATTTATAAATTTTTTTCCATTTTTGGACTCGATCGCTAAAATTTCTTATAGAATTTTATGCAAAATTCAATTTTTTATATTGACCTTTCAAAATTTTTTTGTAAATTCATTGAAATTTCAAACTTTGATCGTTTTCCTTCTTTAACTATTTCTAATTATAATTAGATAATATTTTAATTAATAATAACAAAATAATTATTTTACTAATTTTATATATTTTGATAGCAAAAATTTTGCCTTTATTGAATTGTTTTTTCATATATTGCAAGCTTCGTTTCAATTTTTTAAATTCATATTTAGTAAAGAAAGTGGCTATTCTTTCAAATTTTGGAATTTGATATAAATTTTTTTCCATTTTTATAATTGCCAAAATTTCGTAATAAATTGTATGCAAAATTCAATTTTTTAGATTGACCTTTCACAATTTTTTGTTGTTGTAAATTCATTGAAATTTTTGATTTTCTTCGTTTTCCTTCTTTAATTATTTTACTAACTTTATACATTTTCACAGCAAAAATTTTGCCTTTATTAAATTGTTTTTTCATATTTTGCAAGCTTCGTCAATTTTTTATTTCATTTTTTACTCAAGAAAATGGCTATTCTTTCAAATTTTGAACTTTATATTTTTTGATAAACCAACGATATCAGCAATAAAAAAAATTAAACCAAATTCCCCATTTCAATGACAGTAAAAATCATTCAATATTAATTTATATTTTCTATAGTATAATTTCAATCAAAAAATGGTATAAACATAACGTTAATAACAGTAAAATCAAATTCAAAAAAACCTACACAATGGAATTTCCAATGGGTGTCCAGTTTTTTTGCACCAATCAATAGGATGAATATCACTGGAATCGCTATTCACCCAAAACGCATGATCCTTGGGCCAGCCATCAAAATGAATTTTCACCCTAAAATAATGTCAATAAATAAAAATGTGCATAATATTTATAAACAATTTTAATCATATTTTTATAACCAAAATTAAATATATTTATAAATAAAAATCAAAAGTAAATCAAAATTTTCCCAAAAACTACCGAACCTAGTACAAAAAAACTTAATTTTTTCCCACTGAGAAAAACAAATTACTTGAACTCTTTTGTAGTGACGACTGAGGCGACACGAATTAATTGCGGCACTCGCTTGTCAACAGCTTCGAGCTTCATTCCTTTTTTAAATCTCTGAGGCGCCTGAGTTTTAAAAGCTCTCGACGGAACTGGGCTCGCATTTTCCTTCTTCAAATACGCTTCCCAAGTAAATACTTTGTCCTTGTAATCTACAAGACAAAAACCAACAATTATTTTCATAAAATAATACATAATTCAAGTTTATATTTTTTTTTAATATTTGTTTCATCAGAATTTGAAAATCTCAACAAAAGTTTTGTATTTTGGTAAAAGAACACATATTTTACCATCAGGTTTTATCAACTGCCGTCCATTAGTTTGACAATAACCGACGGGGAAAAGATATGGCGAGTTTGTCTCAGCCCAATAATCATAACGTTCGTTCCAAGAGTCGAAATGGATGAGAATACGCGTGCCCAAAACTCCCATTACGGTGGCGACGCAAATTGAGTGCGAGTGCTTGCAATCCACAGCCTCAAGTTTCATTCCAACGCGGAATGGATGCGGAGTTGGCGACTGTAATTAAAAAAAAAATCGTACATTTATTGTATGCACGGAAAAAAGAATATGGTTGTCACAACCTCATAAATTATAAGGTTGTCACAACAACAATAAATTATATCGATAATATGTGATTATCAAGTAATGAACCATTACTTGATTTTTACATTTGTACATTTCTTGATTTTTCATTCAATTTCAAACTTACGCTTCTCAGTTGAAAAATATTTTTCGGAGCCGCCGTCGACTTGCTCGTTTTCAAATACATGTTCCAATTGAACGATTTTGCATTGTGCCCTTTTGGTGGCTCCAATTTTCGTTGAAATTTTTCGGCTGAACCAACCGGAAAAATGTCAGGGCTATCGGAATTCACCCAGAAATCATGGTTTTCTGGATAACCATCGAAATGCAAACGTAATCGGTGGCCTAAAACATACAATTTTCCATCTAGTTTTTTAATTAAATTTAAATAAAAGTGGAATTATAATTATAATTTTAATGAATAAAATTTTATTTTTGGCACTCATAAAAATAAAGATAAAAGATAATAAATTACAAGAGTGTATTGATTTTTACAAAAACAAATTTTTCTTTACAGTTCTTATCAGGTCACTTTATAAGAAAATTACTAAGGTAAGTAGACAAACTAAGCTGGTTCTGGCCCTAGGATTCCTACTATGGTAGGACATAATAAGTTTCACTTCATGAAATACAATATTGAACAAACAATTCACACTCAAAATACATTACCAATGACTTCAGCCACAGTGGTAACGCAAAACTTGGATGGATGATCAGGATCAATTGCTTCGAGCTTCATGCCATATTTAAACGGATTTTTTCCCGTGCACAGAGACTCCCTGAATAATTTTGCAGGGGCCGCTTTCGCTTTCGTGAGCACCAAATACGAGCTCCATTTCCACTCGGAATAAGGCTTTAACTTAACTGTAGGAAGCTGAAACAACATTTTTTTCGTCAACATAGCCCTAGCATTAATAAATCAAATTAAAATTCATGCGATAAAATGAAACAAAAATGGAAAAATGCGGAAAATGCGCACTTTCGATCCGACATTTTCGTCGGCACTTTCGACGTCGTTATCACTTAGAATTGGTTCTTTTAAGTCCTCGATATATTTTTGAGGAGCGCTTATTGTTTTCGTGAGCATCGTCATATATGATTTGCTCGAGTAGTCTGGGCCAGATTTCTGTATCCAAGAATGAAGCTGCCAACAATTTTTCTTCATCAATTTATGACTGTTTCTACACAAGACCTAGCATTTCAAGTAAATATGAATTCGAGATGTTGAAAATGGAAGGAAATACTTACTTTCGATTCAGAATTTTCGCCCACACTTTCGATGTCATCGCTGAAATCTGAAGTCTCGAGCATTGCTAAAATCTCGGCCTTGTTCTTGAATGTGTTCCTTAACTTAAATGTTTTCTTGCCTAATTGCGCGTTTTGGCTCTTCATGATCGGATATTTTATTTTTTTGCGTTGGGCTTTTTCTCTGAAAAATAAAAACGAGAACAGGATTAGAAATTTTTTGAATAATGTGAACTTTGTATATGAATACTGGAATCAAAAAATTTTTTAATTAAAATATATCTGGTTTTTTTTAACTTACAATCGGAAATTTTTTTAGGGGTTTTAGAATTTAAAATAAAGAAAATTATTTCGAAATGCATAAATTACTGAAAAAATCTATGATTACTATTTTCTGCAAATGCTTTTTGAATATTTTTGTACATGAATACACGATTTATTTAATTAATCTTTAGGAATTCGAATATTGCTATAGCAAAATCTGAAAATAATTATTTATTTAGTTTTTTTATTTATAACTGACACTTTTTTTTATTAGTTTCGTTTTTCTAAAGGCAGAATCGGATTTCTAGATTTTATGATTGAAAATTAGGATTTTCGTATTTTTCAATTTTTTTTTATACGAGCATCCAAAAGTAACAATAAATAAAATTATTTCAAAATGCATATATTTTTAAAAATCTGGTCTCCGGATGAAAAATTCTTGGAGTTAAATTTTTTGTAAATACTTTTTGAATATTATTGTACATGATTTATTTATTCATTAAAATTCCAACTTTGATAAATAATTTAAATCCGGATTTCTAACATTATTACAGCTAAATTAAAATTTATTTGGTTTTTTTAAAAATGGCTGAAATTTTCATCTTTCAACATTTTTGTTTCAATCTATGTGAATTTGAGTATTTTCAACTCCCAAGCACATAATTATATTGATATTCCAAGATTGTATGGTTCAAAATTTTAATTTTTCTATTTTTCTATTAGTTTTTTGGATGGATTTTTAAAATTTAGAATAAATAAAGTTATTTCAAAATGCATATATGTCGAAAAAGTTCTTGTCTTCATATGAAAAAGTCTTGGAATGAAATTTAGTTTGAATATTTTTTTACATGTATATACATGATACATACATATATATATTAGAAATTTTATTTTGATAATTAATGTACATTCGGATTGCGAATATTAATATATCAAAATCAACAAATTAAAATGTTGTATTTAAATTTATTTGAATTCGAGTATTTTCAACTCCCAAGCACATATATTTCAATTCCAAGATTGTGTACTTCAACATTTTTATTTTTCCATTTTTCTATTTGTTTTCTGTGAGAGTTTCCAAAATTTACAATAAATTAAGTTACCTCAATTGCATACATTTTAAAAAAAATTCTTGTCTTCGTATGAAAAAATCTTGGAATGAAATTTAGTTTTTTAATTAATTCATTAGAAATTCAATTTCGATAAATGATGTAAATTTAGAAATTAATTAATGAATATTTTAAAATATTTTAAGTTATTTATTTAAATTTAATTAAGAATTGTTTATAATTATTAATAATTATTTAGAATTTGAATATTCTTGTGAGTTAAAATTGATTTAGTTTTTTTTGTTACTGGCTGAAATTTTCATCCTTCAAGATTTTTTTCCGAATTATTTGAATTCAAGCATATATATTAATATTCCAAGATTTTATGATTACAAATTTAAATTTTAATATCTCACAATTTTTTTTTTATAAGAGCTTCAAGAGTTACAATAAATAAAGTTATCTCAAATCACATATATTTTCAAAAAATTCTTGTCTTCGCATGAAAAAATCTAGGAATCAAATTTAGTTAAAATATTTTTGTACACATACATACATGATTTATTTATTCGTCAGAAATTCAGTTTGATAAATAATGTAAATTTGTAATTTGAATATTCTAGCGAATTGAAATTTATGTACTTTTTTCATTACTGGCTGAAATTTTCATCCTCAAAGATTTTATGATTGAAAATTCAAATTTCACTATCTCACAATTTTTTTTTACGGGCTTCCAAGACTTATAATAAATAAAGTTAGAAGACTTACGAAAACGAGTAGTGTATTTGTCAGAGACTTTTTACATACAGTGAATGTTGAAAAGTGGAACATACTTTTTTATGCTCCAATGACTCGATTACAATAAAATTTTGAAAAAGTAAAAAAAATAAACTGTTTAAAAAAACAATATAATTACCGAGAAATTTTCTTCTGTTTCCAACTAAGCTCTCTCGCCTTTTCCCATTTCTTAGCACAAAGTTCGCTGCAATACTGAGGAGTTTCGAACTCTGAAGCAAGCCCCTTACAGCCGCACACCTCGCAATGATACAAATGCTCCGGCAAATTCAAAGGAGACTCAGGACGGTCCACTGCAAGCGAAAATTTTTTTTACTATTTATCCATACTAGCCACTTTTCAAAATTATCAACCCACGTTTTTTCTCACCACTCAATGAAGTCGACGACGAACTCTTTGAAAAAACCCCGAAACGACAACTATTTTCGTCCATATCGTTTTCTTTTTTGCATTCATTTTCCATGTTCGTGGAAAGAAGTATCTTCCCAAATCGATTTTCATAAACCTGATGGAAAAATGTCAGAAATTGACAAAATACAAAACAAAATTTAAAAAAAAACTCAGCTACGAATCAAACTTAAGTAAGCTCAATTTATTTAAAATCATCATTTGAATATTATCAACTACTGTTTAAAAAAAAATATATTTTCGGAATTGTTCGGTTATTTTCGGGTATGTTCGGACGTATTCGGGTATGTTCGGAAGTGTTCGGGTACCTTCGGAAATATTCGGATGTGTTCTCGTGTACACATCTTTACCACGTCGAAAAACCTAGTTCTACGTCAAAAAAAAACAAAAAAAACTAACCTCTGCGCCTTTCACTCTCAAAATCGTCTTCCGAAACGCGGAATTCCCAAAACTCTCGCTCATTTTCGGATTATCCTCCGCCTCTATTTCTTCATCTTCCTGTCTTTCCCCCAGAAACCTGAAATTTTCGGCATTTTCCGTTTTCACGGAATTTTTCGCTTCCGTCTTGATCAATTCCACGGCGTCCGTTTCGAGGGCCTCCATCATGTCGAGTTTAACGATTTTCTTCAAGTCCATCTTCCTCTTCCCCTTTTTGACACTTGGCTGGGTGACCTTGACAACAGAAATCTCATCATCCTCATTGTTTGGACTTTTATCCGACTCCGGATCCGAAATATCCAGCAAAGTTTGATGGGGCGACTTTCGACTTTGCTTCTTTGGTTTGTTGTCGCGAATAACGTCATTGAGCAATTTACGTTGCAGGTTCGTCGGATGTTGGAGCTGCGGCATCGGTTCCTCGTCCTTTTGGATCATTGGCATTATCACAGTCTCCTCTTTTTTGAGGATGGGCATTATCACAGCCGAGTCTGGATTCTCGGTAATATGTAGAGGAAACTCTGAAGTGCTGCTGGAATTTTGGAGCTTTGTATCAACGAGAGGCGAGTTTTTCAAGGCCAGTGGCTGAAGCGGTGGCGGATCGGGCCCTGAATAAAAGGGTTTTTTATCATAGAGAACTGTAAAAAAATAACCAAATAATGTTTTTTTTATGTGGATAATGTTATCGCTGGGTGTAAAATAATTTCTTGGGTTCTAGTTTTTTTTATTTACCCGACATCTGTTGTTCGTTATTTTGAGTAGGCACAAGGCCATGGCCGAGTTTCATGAAAACGGCTTTGGCGGGGACGACGCTTTGGTTTTGCATTACAACTTTTGGCGCTGGCAAAATTAAACTTGCCATATCAGGTTTTTTCCCTTGATTTTGAGACGCGTTTAGTTGGCCTGCTGTAGTTTGCAGCAATTCCAATTGTGGGCCTAAAACTGGAGTAGCGAGAACAACTTTTTGGCTTACCGTTGTTACGGTACCACCTGGAAAACACGAGAAAATTTTTTTTTAAAGAATTTGCAAGTTGACGTTTAAAAAAAAAATATAAAGTTACACATGTTACAAAATTCAACATTCAAAAAAAAATTGCAGTAGAATTAAAAATTGAAAACAAATTGAATTTTCAATATTTTATTTCTTTGAAGCACCTTTGTTTTTAAAACAATCGCAGTGTTCTTCTGAAAACTATTCCATGCAAAGAAACATAAGCAATGAACTTGATATTGCGAGTGATTCAATGATTCGTAGAGAATATTACAAAAACGTGTGTCAAAAATCATTGAACTGAAATAAAGACCAAATATGGTCTTAAGGAAACGATAATTGAAGACATTGACAGGATGATGATTAAGGCTATTTTCAGCAAAAAAGGAACATTAGTTAACGATATTTTCTTGATACAACGAATGCTTGTTCATGATTTCGAGAAAGTTTTACAAAGTCATGGAATCTTACTAAATTTTCGAGAAGTAAATGGATGTATTCAAAATTTTTTTTAAATTGCAACAAATTACCAGATTGATTGACAAAAAAAAAAACTTCTCAAAAGATTTCAGCAAATTTTATAGAAAAGGAAATGATGAAAAAGGAAATATCAAGTTGAGAAATGAAATATTGAATCTAACCGATAAAGATATAAAATAATTTTTACTGTAACTTCAATGCAAAATTTTGTTGTTGAGATTAAATTTATAATAAAAAATTTTTGTATAAAATATAAAAAAATTGTACACAAAATAAAAAAGTTACAAAATTCAGTAAAACAAAATATATTTCTAAAGACATGCAAAATTTGAAAAAGAATAAATTTTGACAGCTTTAAAAAATTCTGATATGAAGTAATAGAACTTATGTTAACAGTGAAAGTTATAAAAAAACAAAAAATTCGAGCATTTTCAAACATATGGTATTTACAAAATTATTTATTAGATGAACGCATATAGAAATGAAATTAACACTATTTTTTCATGAATTGCAAATTTCAGAAACAATAATTTCGAAATGTAAAAAATACAGCACTGAACAAAAGAAAATCTTATTTGTTTTAGAGAAATTTAATTAAGTATTAAAAATTGAATAGTTACTTTTTCGAGATCTAAAAGTGAATTTTATAAACTTTGTCGAGATTGTCAAGCAACAAAAAACGATGCAACACAAAATAATGTAAAACTATTTACGACGTGAAAAAAATTATTGATGACATTATAAAATTTCTTTTTCTTCCAAAAAGTTACTCAAAATTTGTAAAAAAATTGATAAATAGTGAAACTTAATAAAAAAGACTCTTATTTTATCAAATTTTCAAACAGATTCAGAATAAATAACATGGATATTTAAATTAAGCAAAAAAATGAAAAAAAAACATCAAATTTGAATAAATTCCAATTGCAGTGAAAGCTTTCAATTCGATTAAAAAAATTTCATTTTTCTAACTTGTAGAAATTTAGCAAAAAATATTTTGAAATCAAAAAATAAATAACACAGCATATAAAAGTTTTTTTGAATAGTACAATAATCCGAAAAAAATCATTTTATTTGTTTTACCAAAAAACTTTATGATATAAACAAATTTTAAATTTTCGAGTCAATACAAGAAAATTCAAAAATTGGTTGGCCATTTTCTTCGGTAAATAATGAATATAAAAAATTTAAACCAAGCTTGAAAAATGAAAAAAAAAAAACAATTTTTGCTATCAAACTTTATTAAAGTAGTAAAATAGTCATAAATAGTGAAAGAAAAGAAAAAAAGCGAAAATCAATTTTTGTAGATTGCTACAAAAATCATGAAAGATTAATTCAAAAAATTGAATAGTGCAAAAAATAATTGTCAAATTAGGGGTCGTCCATAAATTACGTAAAGCTTTTTTCTATTCATGCCTTTGTTTTACTTATCTTAAATCGTATTCTTGTTCTTGTTCAATCATGGTACATAATATATGAACAGCCCCTTATCGCAATCAAGTACAAAAATGAAAAAAGTTTACAAAATGGCTGTAGGTTTGAAAAAAAAATTTTTTTTTCAAACTTCTGGAATCAAAAACAAAAAATTCCAAAATTTGATATTGATATATAATATTTAATATTGAAGAATGAATTGAATAGAACCTACATTTTTGTAAATGATAAAATACTCGAAAACTTTTTTCTTTGTTTAACAAAAAATATTCCATGATCTTAACAAAATTCAAATTTCAGAATTAATACAATAAAATTTAATTTTGAAAAATATGTTTCGAAATAATAACTTGAATCACTGAATTGCTACTTTTTTGAATATACATATAATGAACATCAAAAATTGGAAAGAAATTTTCAAAATATGAAAAAAAAAAAAAATAAAACGAAGAAAAAATTTTTCATATAAAAAAATTGATAACCAGAGAATTTATACAAAAATGAAAAAAGGTTCACAAAATCATTGTGGGCTTGAAAATAAAAATTACTATTTAAACTTCTAGAATCAAGAACAAAAAAAAATTGAGTATGCAAAATTGAGTAAGCTTCAATGCAAAGTATGCATTGAAGCTTATATACATTTTTGTAAATAATAAAAAAATTAGTTCATGATCTAAACAAAATCTAAATTTTAGAATTAATACAATAAAATAAAATTTTGAAAAATATAATTCAAAATATTAACTTGAATCAGTCAATTGCTACTTTTTTGAATATATTATAAAAATCAAAAATTGAAAAAAAATTTTCAAAGATGAAAAAAAAAGCAATAAAGGAAAAATTTTTTATATGAAAAAATTGATAACCACAGAATTTATCCAAAAATGGAAAAAGTTTTAAAAAATGGTTGCAGGTCACAAAAAATATCAGATATTGAAGAATGAATTGAATAGTATATAAATTTTTGTAAATGAAAAAAACTTGAAAACTAGTCATTTTCCCTGTTTACTAAAAATTAGTCCATGATCTGAACAAAATCATGTTCCTGAATTTTCAAACGTTTGAAAATATGATAAATAAAATGAAATTTTGTTTTTATTACCTTTCATGGTAAAAGTAATAAATATTTAGTAATACTTTGCAAAAATTATCCAATATTAATAACTATTTTTCATTTAAATATTGGCTGGAAATAAAAAATTAAAATTTTTTCATTTTCGTTTTTTTTTCAAACGTTTGGAATGTCAGGGACATACAAAATCAGAATTTCAGAATTAATACAATAAAATAAAATTTTGAAAAATATAGTTAAAATATTAACTAAAATCACTGAATAGCTACTTTTTTTAATATATATGAATAATCAACGTCAAAAATTGAAAAAAAATTTTCAAAATATGAAAAAAAATACAACAAAGAAAAAAATTTTTATATAAGAAAATTGATAACAACGGAATTTAAAAAAGTTCTTCAACCCAAAAATGCTATAAATCAATAAAATAACAGTTATAAATAGAAAAGAAGCAAAGTAAAAAAAGATTACATATCTCACCAAAAACTCAATCAATAACATCACGCAAATATATATGAACAAAAATCAATGAAATAAAAACGATTATTCACCAAACTCACGAAAATTATTCAATTTCGTCGAGTTTTATTCGCGATCCCAACTATTCCCTTTGTTTTATCCGCATCGTTGAAAAAATTCCAAGTTTCCCAACTTTTCCCACCAACAATTTTCCATTTTCAATTCATTCACACTACATTACCAAAAACTTGCATGAATTTTCATCAACTATCTATTAAACTATCCCTCAATTGCATAAGATCATTTCATCAATTTACCTGTTTCCCGTAAACTAATTTCCGTGTATGCAAACTGAGAATATATACCTTGAAAATTTTGTTTACTCAAGAAATTTTTCGAAAGTTTGCATTCTTTCGAATGACAAACTTTGAAATGTTCGAAAACGCGAAGAATTTCGGACTCACTTCGAAATCATTTGCAGAATGATTACCACGAAAAAAAAAAAAGAAAAACGTTGATTTATGGTCACATTGGTCACTTAGTCAACGTAGTACGCTAGCAGTAGTTGTAATGAGAACCAGAACAGGTTTTTTAAGGTTATGTTTTCCGACACTCGAAATCGCACAAAATTTGCATGTGCTTCGATCTATTACGAGCGCTCTGCGGAAACTTGCATTGCTTGCATGTTTCTAACTTGGAAGTTTCGAAAATGCAAAATAATAATTTCAAGTACGCTTCAACGGTTTTTCGTTAAAATACAACGAAATCGTGAAGATCTTCGAAGTTTCGAAAATTTTCGACATTTCAATTTCTTTAAACATATATTTATCAAAAGTGAAAAAAATTCTTTTGCAAAACTTAGTGTAAATTTTTTTTATTTATATTCCTTTATGATTGATACTTTGAATAATTATTGGAAAATTTTTTACATCCAAAAAATTTCTTGAAACCATTTATTTATCAAAAGTTAAAAAACTTTTCTTCGCAAAACTTTCTTATGTAAATTTTTTTTATTTATATTTCTTGATGATTTATATTTTGATTCATTATCGGAAAATTTTTGACATCCAAATTTCTTGAAAACACTCATTATCATTAACCAAAAGTTTGAAAAATTTGTTTGCAAAACTTTCTTACGTAATTTTTTTTTATTTATTGATTGATATTTTTGATTATAAAAAAATTTTCGACATCCAAATTTCTTGAAAACATTTATTTATCAAAATTTAAAAAATTTTGTTGCAAAACTTTCTTATGCAAATTTTTTTCATTCATGTTCCGTTATGATTGATATTTTTTATATTTATTTGAAAATTTTCGACATCCAAATGTCTTGAAAAAATTTTTCATTAAAAGTTTTTATAATCAATTTTTTACAAAACTTTCATATATAAATTTTTTTAATTCATGTTCTTTTATAATTGATATTTTTGATAATTATTCTAAAATTTTCGACATCCACATTTCTTGAAAACATTTATTTATCAAAAGGTAAAAAATTATTTTCTGCAAAACTTTCTTTTAAACATTTTTTTAAAATTATGTTCCGTTATAATTTATGTTTTTTATAGATATCTGAAAATTTTTGACATCTAAATTCCTTGAACACATTCATTTATCGAAAGTTTTTATAATGAATTTTTTACAAAATTTTCTTGTGTACATTTTTTTTATTTATGTTCTTTTATGATTTATAATCTTAATAAATATCGGAAAATTTTTAACATTCAAATTTCTTGAAAACATTTATTCATCAAAAGTAAAAAAGATTTTTTTGCAAAACTTTCTTATGTGAACTTTTTTTATGTTCCTTCATGATTTATATTTTTGTATGCAAGGTGTCCCAAGTAAAGTGTGACAGTCGAAAACCATAGATTCCTTATACAAATCTGACTTTTTTTCCTTTGCCATTTTTGAAAAAACTCAAAATTTAAAAAGTTATTCAAGCCAACAATTTTAATAATACATGCCCTCTATCGACAAGTAGGGATCAAATTCACAGACCAAACGTCTCCCAAAATTTTTTCATATTTTTCTGAGTAAAAAAGTCCTTTAACACTTTTTACAAAACTCAAAATGAAAAAAGATATTCGAGTTGAAAGTTTCAACCAATCAGATTTCTCAGATTTCAAATTCGAATATCTTTTTGGATTTTGAGTTTTGTAAAAAGTGGCAAAGGACTTTTTTACTCAGAAAAATATGAAGAAAATTTGGGAAAAGTTTCGCCTGTGAATTTGACCCCCACTTGTCGATAGAAAGCATTTATTATTAAAATTGTTAGCTTGAATAACTTTTTAAATTTTGAGTTTTTTCAAAAATGGCAAAGGAAAAAAAGTCTTAGATTTTCATAAGGAATTTATGGTTTTCGGCTGTCACACTTTACTTGGGACACCCTGTATATTTAATAGTTATTAAATTATTAGAAATAATAATTTAATATATAATAAAATAGTCATTCGTAATTGAATTTAAATTAAAAAACAACCTGAATAGTACACAATTTTTTAATTTTTGCAAACTTATTAATTTAAATAAATATGCATATCCTGATAAACATTGTTTGAAAAATTATTCACAAATCTATAACAAAATAAAAAAAGTATGTAAATTACAAACAAAAATACATTCTGTATCAAGGAAAATAAATACCATTTATGTTAATAATTATGTATTATTGATAAACATTTTCTTAAATATCATCAAGTTATTCAGAATTCAAAAGGCATATGAAAAATCATACTTTGGGTTTAGGTTTTATTTACAAAAGTTTTTCAACAGTTTTTAATTCATGTAGCAACATTAACTATACATAAAAAACAAGTGAAACAATCGATAGAAAAAAAAACACATTTTTATAAAAATGATGGAATTGATTTTTATTTTAATTGCAAATTGACCTAATTCTGAGTTTGCTGTAATATCGATGTAATACCCATGAAAAAGCATACTTTGGATTTTCAAGTTTTATTTGCAAAACAGTTTGTCAGCAATATTTTTGGAATTAATGTAGCAACATTAATTCTACATAGAAAGTGAAATAGTTGATTAACAAAAAACAAATTAATTATAAAAATAATGAAATCGATTTTTATTTTTATTACAAATTACCTTGACCTTGAGTTTGCTGTAATATCGATGTAATACCCATAAAAAATAATACTTTGGGTTTAGGTTTTATTTACAAAACAGTTCTTCAACAATTTTTTTGGAATTCATGTAGCAACATTAATTCTACATAGAAAACAAGTAAAACAGTTGAAAAAAAAAAAAAAAAATTTAAATATAAAAATGATGAAAATGATTTTTATTTTGATTTCGAATTTTTTTCTGTAATATCGATTGAATAACCATGAAAAATATAATCGTACCAGAATGGTGCAAATTAGAGTCGACTGGTGCCTTTTGGGTTCCTCCGCCAAGTTTATCCATTTTCAAGATGGAGGTACCTGTGATGCCGGCAAAGTTAAAAAATTGCTTTGTTGATTGAGCCGTCGTAGAAATATTGCTCGTTGACATTTCAGCACTAGGAAGTGGCAAAATTTGCGCAGCTGGTGGATTTTGGATAGATACATGATTGTTCGACGTGTTTGCGGTGTTGGCGTCATGCTGCTGGTTTGGCCGATGCGTCGTTATTCCTTGCAAATGCATATACATAACTTTGCTTTGATTCTGAAAAACAAGAAATTTTGTAAATAAAAAATAATGCCTTGAATTCTTGATTTGGGGACGTTAAAATTTCTGTTTAACTTCAGGAAGTTGAACTATTCTTAGGGATATGTGAAATAGAAAAATTTTTTACAATGAAGGTCAAACACATTTTTATATATGAAAATAAATTATTATTGAATATTCTTGATATAAAAAAAAATATATCAAATGTGATAGTTGAAAAAGCAATATAATTATGGTCTCGATAAAAAATTGTTGTAAAAATATTTATACAATTAACGCCTGGAAAATAAATGCAAAGAAGTTCTTGTTTTCGACACTTTGCAATTATTTGTATATATTTATTTATTATCGCTAAAACAAATCATACTGCTGCTGAACTTTATATGAAGACGTTTTCATGATATTCACAAAATTATCATGTTCGGTAGCCTTTTTCCGAAAAGTGAAACAAACTGTGTAACAAAAATTATAAACATTTTTATTATTTATGTGACATGTGTTCTGCTTTTAGTATTCATTGAATGTTTATTTATGTTTGTACAAGTACATAATATTTGAACAAAGATTGAAAACAATGTTTTGCGTTAATTCATTCTGCGATGCGAAATCATGTTTTTTTTTCAGTGTCTTATGTATTACTTAAAAATTAATAAATTTCCAAAAATCAGTAAATTTGTGGAATTTTTTCTGAAGGACAATTTTCATATTTAATTCGACTGCAATTAACTGATTCAAACATTTTTTTTTCAATGAAATAATTGCAAACTCTGTTTTTGAAATTAATCAAATTATGTCTCTAAAGTTCCAAACGTTGAAAATAAATGAATAAATAAAAAAAGTTCTCTATCATTCCTAATAATCAACTTAATTCATAATTATTGATATTAAATGAATATTATTTATTGTTTTTCATAATTATTTTTTTTATGATAAGCATCACTTATTTTCTTAATTAAGAAAAAAACATTTTATAGAGTGACTGATAAAAAAATTCAATTTATAAGCAAAAAAAAATTATCAGAGTATAAATTGTCTGTTTATGTATAAGAATCGTGCTTAAGGATTTGCAAAAATATCGTTAATCGATCGAGTAAACTTAAAAGTAAAATTTGTAACCTAACCTAACTTACTAACACAATGGCGCAAAAGTCGATTTTTCTATCAACGTTTCGACTCAGTTTTCATAATTTTTATATTACATACCATCCAGTAAATGAATAAAACACTGCTATTATTATGATGCCGCATGTACCGGTTTTTAAATCGTTCGACCGCGTGGTCTAACGTGTTAAGATTAGCTATATACATGTTTTACGAAGTATCCTCCATAATTGGAATGCTTTTAAATATTTTTATAAAAAAAAATATATTGAAAGATAATAGCGTCCGAAATACACTGGCAAAATCACAATTTGTTTTACAATATCGTTTTTGAATAAAAAATTTCCGAAGTTGACATGTGGTCTCAACAGCAGAACCGGTTTTTTTCACTTCTTCAATAATACTGCATGAAGGATTTCGAGAAAAATATGATTATTTGTACATAATAACTTACTTTGTCAAATACTTCAATCAGAGTCAATTTTTAAAATACCGTTTTTGAGAAAAATGGAAAACAATGGAACAAATTTGACACTTAACTGCGTTAAATCAAAAATACTCTGCTCATGCACATCAGCACACACAACACATATCAGTGCTGCCACGTATAACGCAGAATGCAATGTTGCCACTTGTTGCCACTACTGGAAATAATGCCGTACAAGGAACTAGCTGCAATTAATTTCCAATCATGCAGCTTTATTTATTCATATAAGTAATGCATTAAAATAGCTAAATATACAGGGTGTCCCAAAGTCCGCGATAAAAAAATCCTGAGTTCCTTTTTCAATTTCGAGTCGAAAAGTCCTTTACCACTTTTTGCAAAACTCAAAAACAAAGAAGTTATTCAAATTTGAAATTT
>JAPYZL010178982.1:0-12489 GCA_030522825.1 Platygaster orseoliae
TTTGCCAAAATCGACATTTGCACTAAGTTGAATACCATATTTTCTCCGATTCTAGTCTCAAAGTCCGTCCAAATGTCCAACTTTGAGGTTAGAGTTGGAAAAACCATATTGCTTCAAAGTACCTGACGATAACTTGTTTTCATTTTTGAATCGAAATCTGAAAAATTTAAAAAGTATTACAAAATCATGAATAATTTAGATCAGTGAGACATACTTTTCAAATATTCATTATCACGTCTTAAATTGAAAATTTAAAAATTAGGAAAAATTCTTCAAAATCCGAAAAATTTGTAGAATCCATTTATTGGTCATTAATTTACTAAATCTTGAAAATTCCGTGATATTACAAAAACTGTATAACATCGCTTAAAATTTTCAAATCATAAATTTGTTATAAAACGTAGAAGATCGAAAATATCAGAAATTGAAATAAAAACCCAGAATCTTAGAGAACGTGCAAAAATCCTGAAAAGTTTTAACAACTTATCAAAACTACAATTTAAGAATCTCCGAATTTCCTCGTTGGTATTTAAGAGTACTTTATTCATCTAGTACAGACCAACTCTATTTAAATTATTTTTTATTGAAATTCTATTTAAATTATTTCGTTTAATTAAAATGTTTGGTTATTTATTTATAATTTTAATTTATTTAAATTCTATATAAATATATTTTTTTTATTTATTATTTCAAAATCTATCAACAACTATTGCAAAAAGAATTGAAAAGCTTTAATTATTATTTTTATAAGTTTCAATTAGTTTAACAATCGATAGTTAAATCAAAGTTTTATCAAGAATTTTTTTGGAATATTTTTCGACGTTTCGACACTGATCAACTCGCTGCATTGAAATGGGGAGTTACATTCTGGCCATAAAATTCGTAATTTATCGATATCGCAATGTGGCCTATAAAAGCTTTCGTTCGCCATTTTGACGCTTTCGCGAGTAGTAAGCGAGTCTATAAATTTCAAACATCGCGTTACAATTTCAACAACCTCTCTGAATTCACAAGAGTAAAGGTAGAAATTTTCAAAATGAGCGTTGGAATAATAAAAATTCCAAATTTCAATTCTTGAACCACTTAACTGGAATATAAAGTAGCATGTCGATTTCATTGAATGGAGAATTCGAGTCATTCAAATTTCAGAGTGTAAATATTAATTGATAATAAAATTACTTGTATAAATATAAAAACTCAATATTTGAACTTTAAAAGTTCCGAAATCTTGATAAAATACATTTATAATTACGATTATTATTTCTGTAAAATGGAATTTTATGCATAATGATTGTGCTCTTGCAACAAAAAAGATTTATTGAGATAACAAAAAATTCTTTTTGTCATGTTGTGCTGAAACATAACATTTTTTTGCTGCTACAGCAAATCCTTTTTTTTTTTCAAAATCTATTGAAAATATTCTGTTGATGATAGAAATCACGGATTGGTTTTAATTTCTAAGTTGCTAGTTTTATCGAAATTGTAGTTCGTTTTCAGAGTAAGCCAAAAGAAAAGATTGAAAATTATTTTTTATGTATCATTCGCTGAGAGAAAAATATAGTATTTTTCACTAAAAAATGTAGTAAATTTTATTTTACTATGTACAGTATCGTATTATTCAAAATATTCGTAATGTAGTCATTAGCATATAGAATAGTAATACTTTTAAAAAAATATATAAATATTTCATTTCCCATATTTTGGATATTAAGAACTGTTATTTACTAAAGTGAAAAATACAATGTGTTTAGTATTTTTTATTATATATGAACTTACAATCGTAATGTTTGACGTTTTACTATTCTGCATGGTAAAAATAAATCGCTATAGTATATGAAAAGTAAAAATAATACTGTACATTTTCTTTGAATTTATTAGTTTTATTTTCACTAATTTTCTTCGAAAAAAAGTATCGAAAAATCCTTCAAATTGTATGGATACTAAGAACGTAATTGATGTATAAGTAATAAAAATACAGAAATTGCTAGAAATATACTCAAATTTGAATTCTAGAACATGAAAATCTAGATAGATAAATTTAAAAAATAAAATAACAAAATATTTATTAACAAAACCTACGAAATGCTAGAAATCTATGAAACTACTGTTTCAGGAAAAATCTATAAGTACTCAAAATTTATCAAGCTCCAGAAATTTACATACTGATTAAATCATATAAAAATAATAACAGAGACTTGTGAGAAATCCAGTCAATTCTTCAAATTGTACAAATTTATAAAAACTGCTCAAATTTATATTTAGAATTAATTATTTGTAATACATTTCTTCATTTTAAAAAAGCTTAACTGTCTGGATATTTATAGTGAGAACATTTTCGGAAATTTTTGATTCTATTTTGTTTTTTAATATTCAATTTAAACTGAAAAATGAGAGGCTATTTACGAAATTTATTTGATAGATAAATAAAGTATGAAGCTGATAAATAATTAAAAAACTTACAGATTCAATAATGGAAAAAAATTAAAAGTTCAGAAAGATTTTATTTATTTATGACAAAATGATAAGTAATTGAATAATAGATGGATCATTCATTGATTTATTGATCAATAGAAAATATAAATAAATATAATTATATTAACTCTTATTTTTGGTTGTTATTATGTTAAATTTTTTTTCATCATTGTTATTAATTATATAATTGACTATTTGAAATATAAAAAATTATTATTTCATCACAAAAATTAAATGACTATCATTGAATTTAACTATATCCAATAATTACTATAGTACTTTTTTTTATTGGTAATGAGTTTTCTGACCATTGATAATAAAGATGATGATTTATTTATTTTTGATCAACTAATTACTCGATCAATTCATGAGTTTATGAGTCACTTGGTTAAGTATTCATGATAATTTCATATGCATGTTTTTTACGTACAAGTTTTTACAAATGTTGATATTATAAAATTCTTTCGAAACTTTGATCAATATTCATTCAAAACAAAACATCATCCAATACAAAGTTCAAAATAATTTCTTAATGAATTCGTTTTAAATAATCTAGTGTCTCGTAATCTGTAAGTAAAAAAAATCTATGAAATTACAGGAAATTACGAAAAATCCTTGAGATTGTAAAAATATTCGAAATTGGTTAAAATACTTATAATCCCAAAATTCAGGGAATAGTACAGATCTATGAAGATATTCTGTTTTCTGGATAATTTGTTAAAATACTGAAAAAGTATTAAACTTGGAATTTGTGGGCATTAAAGTCCATAAATCTACTGAGTAATTTTTGAAAACAATAGAAATTTATGAAAATGCCAGAAAATCCTTCGTTCCGTACACTGAGAGAAAAATCTAGTACTTTTCACTAAAAAATATAGTTATTCGGGATCGAGATGAAATATCGTAAATTTTACTATATACAGTAATGTATAATTCAAAATATTTTACACTGTATATATTATTATTCAAATAAATATTACATACTGTATAATATTTATATTAAACGTATTTTTTACTGTGTATTAACCTGTGATTGCGATATTTGACATTTTACTAGTGTGCATGGTAAAAATAAATCGCGATAGTATATGAAAAATAAAAATAGTATTGTAAATTTTCCTTAAATATAGTAATTTCTCCAATATTTATAGTACAAGCTACTAAGTTTTTTCCTCAGTGTTTCATTATTTGCAAAATCATTCACAAATGACACTCTATTCCGGTTTCATTTCTTATCACACGATCGTAATTTCTACGTTGATCTCTCGAATCTCGCCAAAGTCGAGCAATAACTTTGAAAGCGACTAATGAATAACTTCCAACATGCACCGATTTTAACGTTCATGGACACGGCGCATGGATGAAATTGACTCGCGAGTAAATCGAAGTGTGAAATTTGAGGGGTCTTTGACAATCGCTCTGGCGCAGCTGCCATGCGAGAGAAAAAAACCGTATCAGGATCTAATTTCACGTGGCAGAGTTTCAAGGCTTCACGAACTATTATATTTAACTGCAAAAACTCGATTAAATGAATCTATTCCTCAATCCGAATTGCAATAATTATTCATGTACCTGAAAGTCCAAACATGAAATTGTATTAAAAAAAAGTTACTGCTGGGCTTCGACGCGAAATTCGCGAAATCCATCGAAAATGAAGTCGGTCGATCAACAACACGTATAATCCGAGAATCAAAACGAATAAACAAATCTTACTTACTGGGGAATAGTCTTTTTCGAGACAAAATTTTTTTTTTCAAAAGCCGATGGTAACGTAAAATGGTGCATTGAACAAAACGTAAAAAAAAAGACAAAAGACAAACGTAAACGAATCGTAAATCATAGATCACAGAACCAAACAGTGGCAGGCAATTTGCATGCAAGCGGAATGCTTCGAGATAAGGATAGATATAGAGAAAAGGGGGTGGGGGGTGGGAAGGGGGAGGGGGGAAAGGGCTTCGTGTAAAAATGTGACGAACCCTTGATTGAAAATTTCGTTAACGACACTCAAAAACCCATGGACGTTACGGTTTTGTTTCTCATTTTGTTTTTGAAAGACAGTCGTACGCTGCCCCAATCACAGAAGAAAAAATGTCACATGACGGACGGAATTCGATCGACTTATTATCTACGTGTAAAATGCTCTCATCTAAAAAAAAATCAAAACTCAAAAAGTAATGGAAACGAAAAAATGGAAAAATTCGTGGGATCGAACGGAAAAAGCTCAAAAATGCGTTCGCAAAGAGGGAAGGAAATGGGCGAGTAGTGGAGAACCAAAATGCAAAGAAAAAAAGCCGTTACGGGAAAAAAGTTAGACGAGAGCTTAACTTTCGTTCCTGCAAAAACACATTCATATAAAACATTTGCAAAGCATGTTAAAAAAATTCGTTTCTTTTTTGTTTCTTTTTTTTTGTTTTTGTTTTGTTTTGTTTTTTTTTTTTGATGCACCACAAAATGCGTAGAGGTCGGAGTGACACCATACGTGGGGGTCAAAAAATGTCGTTCCCACCTGCTCCTGGAAGTTCAAAAAACATCACTTCCCTTTTAAAAAACAATCGCATTAGTTCAATCTTAGGTGATTAGAAAATGCATTATTTTTTCCAAATACTCTGGTACAGAAAAAATTCACACGCTGGTGATCGAGGTTGCAAAAATGTGCTCATGTTTTTTTCAAAATTCTCGGGATTCGAGTAAAAAATTTTCGTCCTCGAAAACGAACGTGCGAGACGTTACAGGTTGTTATTTTGCGTATTTTTCAAAAATGATCGAGTTACTTTTTTGATAGACACAAAAGCCCGAATTGGTCGATCGATTCAGGTACGTGAAGCGTTTAAGGAAAATCAGGCATAGCTAAAAATCGTTACCATAGTGAAAAACATTAGTGCATATCAATGGGAATAAAATTCTATACATGTGCCGTACAAAGGAACTCATTATTGCAATATTAGTGACACGGAAATAATATCGTATGTACATAGAAAAACGACGTGACTCGCTAAAAAGGTTTCGCACACGAGTCGTTGTTTTCGGTGCCAACGAAATCGTTGGACGTTGAAAATAAAGTTGACGCGAATGGAAACGCTGGCGAGAAATGTGTACATTTTGCTCTTGGTTACGATTCGAGTCACAATCAGCTAAGCTGGCCCCGCTACAGGCTTTTGTTCGACTTTCCCGCAATTATCCCTTTTTCATTTCAATTGCCGAGGGGACAAAGAACCGCTAATGACATGCGACAAGTTTTTCGCGCACGTCGAGCCGAGCAGCGTAGTGTTTTTGTTATGGAAATCGATTTTTCTTGGCATTTCGCGGCTTGTGTGGCAACGAATTTACAACGTTCCCCTATGGAAAAAACTGGGATTAAGAATTATTGAATTTGTGTATATTTCAAACAACAGTTATAAAAATTAGTTGTATTCTTGCAATTTTTAGGAAACATGTATGTCATAAAAAAAAAAAAAACAGAATGATAACATACTTGAATATAAGTTCATTTATTAAAAATTATTAAACGTCTACGAATTTTCTATTTGAATGTAAAATAAGTTATGGAAATTTTTGAATTATTGAATCTGAATCAGAGAATGTCATTATTTTCAAAATATTAGAAAAGGGAAAAAATCGAGTAACTTAGAAAGAATGATTTTAATAGATCGATGATTTTTCAAAAGTTGGCAGTTTCCAAGAATTATTTTATTACAAAACCCAGCAAATAATAGAAAATTATTATTCAAAAAAATATTTAATTAAAAAAAAAGCCATCAGATTCAAATTTTGTTGAAAAAAAAAGTTTATTTTTCCTTAAAAACTTTTGAGTTTCCGAAAAATCACATTATTTAGTAACAAGAATTTACATTTTTCTAGTATGAAAAAAAATGTAATTAAAAATCATTACATTAGTGTATATTTTAATCAACTGTTATAAAAATTGTGTGGTTTTCTTGCAATATTTTTCGAAAACATGTATGTTATTACAAACAAAAACAGAATTTTAATGTCATAATGTATTAATTATATACATGAATATAAGTTCATTTATTAAAAGTTATTAAAAATCTATAAATTTTCTATTTGAAGGTAAAATAAATTATTAAATTCTTTCCTTAATAAATTCGAATTCAAAAATATCAATACTTTGAAAATATTAGAAAAGGAAAAGAATTATCATAAAAGATCGATGATTTTTCAAAAGTTGGCAGCTTTTTAAAATTATTTTATTACAAAATCTAGCAAGTTCAAAAAAAAATTCCATTAAAAAAATGACAGTATACAAGTAAAAGTTGAGTTGAAACTGAAAAAAAATGTAGTGAAAAATTTTTCTGATTTTTAGATTTTGTCCAAAAACAGTCTTTGATTTTCTCAAAAAATCTTTCAGTTCCTAAAGAACTTACATTTACTTACAAGAATATACATTGTTCCTTTACGAAAAAATTGTGAATTAAAATCATTCAATTGATATTAATTTGAAAAAACCGTTGTTAAAATCATTTCGAAAGTTTACAGTCTTTTCTTGAACAGTAAAATTTTTAGAAACTCTATGAATTTCTTGCGATATTTTTCATTGAGAAAAAACAGAATTTTAATGTGAAAATGTATTCATAATGAAAATTAAATCGATTAAAATTTTTTCTCGTTAAATCTGAATCAATTCAGAATCAATAATATAAAAAAATTAGAAAAGAAAAAGCATTGAACAACATTTGTTAAGAAATTCTGGAAAGAATCATAAAAAATCGATGATTTTTGAAAAGTTGACAGTTTCCGAAAATTATTTTATTACAAAATCTAGCAAATTTTACCTACAAGGAAAAATTTTCATGCGAAAAATGATATTTAACAAATAACAACTGAGTTAGAACATAAAAAACGAATTTAATGAAAAATTTTCATGAGATTCAGATTTTGCCGAAAAAACAATCTTCAGTTTTCTTTCAAAACTTTTGAGTTTCCAAAGTACGTTTTGAATGATTTACAAAGAAATTTTGTAAAAATATTTATGAATAAATGGAAAGTTTGATTAAGTTAAGTTAAATTAATACCGAGTAATACCGAGTAAAAAATTATGAGCTAAGAAAAATCATCTATTCTGTAAAAAGAAGCGTGTGAAATGAACAACTATAATTTTTTAATAGATAAAAGTAAACAAAAATGAATTTTTTTTAAAATACATTTCAAGTTCAGACAGTCAAAACATTAGTAAATTTAGTAAGACAAAATCTCAAAAGGAAGATTCTTTTTTAAAAATAAGTTTCAAACTGTCAAAAGAAAACGTTAAAAAACTATAATTTTCTTTAAATTTTTTACATATAAATAAAGCCCGAAATTTCAATTTACTTCAACTTGAAAATTCTCGAATTAAATACCAGAGAAAGTTATGAATTTTTGAATTTTCATAATTATACAATCTCAATTGTTGGTTTCTTATTTTCATGTTTCATCTTCCTTAAGTTCACTTTAAATTTCATAATTTTTAAAATTAATTCTAATTCTAATTTAAAAAATCCATAAATATTTCTGCAACATCCCCAAAATCGAACGCAATGTAACGATTTCCTCTTTCGTGTAACATGAAACCCTTGACCCATTCACCCATAATTATCATTGTCATACTCCCAACGTCCATCGACAGTTGGTCCCCAATTCCATCATCGACTTTTCCTCGCTATGACGTCACGCGTGCCCAGATGTCACTTCAGACACTGTTATTTGCCTTGCATCTCCCGCCCCAAAACGCAGGTGCGTACAAAGGATGAATATTCGGTTCGACGCACGCGAGCAAAACGCGACTCGCACAATGGAGCTCATCGAAAGTGCGCGATTGTGGAAGCCACAATGAAAAGATGATTGTGGATTGAGACCTGACCCTCGAAAAAAAGCCTGCCGCGGCGCCATCCGCTCCCAGTGAACCTGTGAGCTCACAGTGAGCTCACACTGAGCTCACTGTGAGTGCACACATTAGTTGCACACATTTATTGTGCACACATTTATTATGCACAAGTTTACGGTGCACAAGTTTATGGTTCACACATTTATGGTGCACATTTTATTTTGCACACATTTTTTGTGCACATTTTATTGTGCGCTAAAAAGCATTGAACATAAATGAATGTGCACCATAAACTTGTGCACAATCGACACCAAGCCGACGCAGGTTAATTTTCAGTTGCAAACTCACACTAAGGTCACTGTGAGCTCACTATGACTTGAGAAATGAGCTCACAGGTTCACTGGGCCGTTTCCTTTGTCAGATAGAGGAAAATTATGAGCGCAACAAGGACAGATACTCACATCCAGCGGTTTCTTGAGGACGATCCAGCCGGACTCTGGCTGGATCTCGAAGTACTCAAGGCCCTGCTCGTTGTCCATCGCGCTGAGACTGTACGTTATTGCCCCGTTGTTGTCCGCGTCTTCGTCAGACGCGGAAACGCGGAGTATGTTGGTTCCGATGCTCGCGTCTTGTTTCACGTTTTCCACGTATCTCTGGAAAGATATTGAGGATTTATGAGTTGCTTTTCTAAAAAGGAATTTATGATACGCAGAGAAAATGGATTTGGTCACAGCCAAAATTGATTTAGTAAAATATGGACCCACCAAACTTTTGGATACTACAACCAAAGCTTCTGTTATAGCGACTAATACTCAGTTTTGATGACTGATACTTGATGAACTGTTCTCTAAAAATTTTCTATTAATATCAAAAAATTTGTGCTCTTTTGTTTGAAATTCGAAGCATTACGAAAACAATTACTTGTACATATTTTTTTTTATTTTTGAATGTACGGCAAAAAATTAAGGAAAAAGGAAAATAATTTTTTAATATTTCTAGAAAAGTCCGTTTATTGTTCTATATAAAAAAATATATCATTGAAAAACTACTAGATTTGTATTCTCAAAAGCATTCAAGAGATTTTTTTTACTATATGTACAGCATAATGTACTGTTATTTATAAATGACGATAATTATAGTTATAATTACACAATCACGTCAGAAAAAACGGTGAACAATCTAAATTTGATTTATCCAGTTCTATACAGGATTAAAATAAAAGCATTGTCATCCCATCAAAGGTTAACTTTCACAAAAGCAGACAGAGTTTCTCATGTTATTCTTACTCTGAAATTTCGCTCGTGAACTCAACGTAACACATAATTAATGCAGTTACTAATTGGAGTTCCTGAGTCCATTTAACATTCGATATTTCCATTTTCTGCAACACTTGCTATTTTCACGAGTGAGCAAAAAATCTTTTCTCGTTTATCACGATTTTTATTACAAGCCCTGTGTGATATTGAGTGTACTCATTTCAAAAATTATTTAGAGAATGTTTATTATACGTAATGCGTGTGTTTAAACAACCTTACCTGACGATCAAAAAGAGGTGGGTTGTCATTGACGTCTGTAATTTCCACTGTAAACGAACAAACACCTTCTAAAGAGGGCTCGCCCTGATCAGTGGCTTTTACAGTGACAGACACAAATTTTCCGTCGTCACCCTCACGATCGAACACCTAAAACATTGCAAGTAAAAATATTTCAGGGTATTTCCATTCTGATTATTATGAATTTAAATTTATTGAACTAAATTATATAAATAAAATATAAAATCAATAGTATTTTTACTTAATAAATTAAGATTATTCAAGTAAAAATTTCACTCGGTACTTGAAATAATCCTGCAAAGAGTGGAATGAAAATCTTTCTGAAATGATCATATATTATTTCAAACTTTTATCTTCTTTCATTTTGTTTTGCGTTTTTTATGAATAATTAAAGTTGAGATAAGGTAGGATTTTTATGATCCGAAACTTGCAACATTCATTTAACATTGCAGTTTGGAAGAAAAAATTTACATTAGCAGAAACATAAGTTTTTTTGACCGAAACAAAATTTGTTAGAGCATAATATCTCTAGAATTTTTTTTTAAACACATACCTCGTTTATATAATAAATAAATAATCACAAATCTTTAAATTTTCATGATTTGTTAAATAATTCTTTTAATAATCGATAAGAGGAAATTAACGATTACTCTGATTCAAATTATAAAAATCTCTTCACTTATTCGCATAAATCCAAGTTTTCGGCCATTTTTTCGGCCCTTTTCAAGGTCTAAAAACACCAATAATAAATCCTCGTAAGAAACATAATTGTAACATATCCTACATCTCTACAATATAAAAAATCTCTGAAAGTTCGAACTTACATGGAAGCAAAAAGTGGACATCATATTTTCATCTTCCCATATTGCCGAAAAAACGATTTTAGACTGAGAAATTAGTCCATAGTCAATCTTTCAATTCAAATATAGAACACGTCAAGAGAAAATCGTAAGCCTCAAAAATACAAGTGACAATGGAAATGGCGGGAAAAGACTAATTAAACAAATAAACTAATCAAGCAATTTCAAGTTAGCAGAAACGTCCCAGGTAAAAATGAGTAGATATCTGGAGATCTACAATAGATCTCTGGATATCTGTAGAAGATCTCTAGATATTCACTACAGATGTCTCTAGATCTAATTTCATCTTGTAATAGATAATCGTAGACTTACATAGATCTGCAGGTAGATCTCTGTATTTCTACTTGTAGATCACCATAGATTCTTATAGATGTACTACTAGATCTCTGTATATCTTCGTAGATCTACTTGTAGATCTCAATTGATTTCCATAGATCTGTTGGTAGATCTATGAAGATCTTTATAGATCTATTTGTTGATCTCGGTAATTGCCATGTATCTGCTGGTAGATTTATGTCATTTTCATGTATCTGCTGGTAATTCTTTGTAGATTTACGTATATCTACAAGTAGATTTCTATCTTTCATCTCTCACATCATCTATGCAGATCTTTATCTATGTAGATCTACGTAGATCTATAGAGATGTACCCAAATCTAGGATCTCTGTAGATCTACAGTAGATCTCATGTAGATATCAAAAGATCAACTCATTTTTACCTAGGGTAAGTTTTTTTGAGCTAAACAAAACTTGTTAGAGCCTAATATCTCTTGAACTTATCTTCAAAACACATACCTTGTTCGTGGAAACCTGGCCAGTCTCTTCATCCACAGTGAACTTGGTCCCTTTCTGATTCGGTTGCTGAACAATCGAGTACTTGACCTGACCATTGACACCCTTGTCCTGATCCGTGGCTTGTACCTTAATCACAGGACTTCCATTCGCTGCACCTTCCTCCACTTTCGGAGAATAAGTCCCGCAATCCTTGAACACGGGTTTGTTGTCGTTGACGTCCGTGATGAAGACGACGACAACAGCGGTGCTCGTGTGAATGGTTTTTTCTCCGTACAAGCAACACGCGCCGTCGTCCATTGCAGTCACGTTGAGTTCGTATTTGTCACGATCCAGGGAAATGTTTTTCCCGCTCAATCTTATGACTCCGGTGATTTCCTCGATCACGAATTGACCCGATTGCGTTCCTCCGCCGACGAAGCCGAAACGCACGTTGTCGCCGTCCTTGTCGGAGGCGACAACGGTTGTAACGAGGGTGTTTGGACCCGCGTTTTCGTCCACGTTCGGAGTGTAGACTTGTTGCGAAAACTTGGGTTCTTCGTCGTTTTTATTTTTCGTGTAGATTCGTACTGTCGCGTTTCCGTGTCTGGATGGTTCACCTGAGTGAAGGGATTTCTTGTCGAGGAGTGATTTTATTGCAAATTGAAATGAATATGGGTCTACAGTGTGAGATTTTTACATTTTTCAATTTTTTTCAATTTTTCATTTTTTTTTTAATTCTTACATTTTTTAACATTTGTGGCGTGGAACGAGAAAAGATACCTTACGGCACCAAAAGTCGAAATCGAGGTGTTTAGCAATTACAGTAGATTAAACTTCGCTCTTTCGAATGAACCTACTCTCGAGTTCATCCAAAAATTCGTTATATCAGAAATTGCACTTTATAGTTCAAAAAAATTGCAGTCGAAATCAAGCAAGGGGAACTGACTTTTCCCTTTCCACTCAGCAGGAATTTTATCTTTGAACGCCCAAGAATTCCAGTCTTCGAAATT
>JAPYZL010179038.1:0-14546 GCA_030522825.1 Platygaster orseoliae
TGAGTACCAACATAACGCCACCAAAAGATCAAAAATCGAACATACGTAGCCCGCGAAAATTCAAAATTCGCGATACTTTTTGAACAAACCTCGTAAAACGTCCAAATCTCAGAAAATCAAATCAACCGAGGTCAAGTATAGCTAGAAATCATTACATTGCAATTCAAAGATGCAAAAAAAAATTTTTAAACAATCAATAAAGCACTATTATTATATACCATATTATAAATAGCAGTGCTTTATTTATTGTTTTTCAAAATTTTTTTGGCATTTGTTTATCACAATGAAATGATTTCTAGCTTTACCTGACTTCAATTAATTTGATTTTCCAAGATTAGTACATATTAAAGTTTGGTTTTTTCAGAAAACCGCAAAAGACCGTGAAAAACCGAGCTTTGGTTTTTTGCGGTTTTTTAGCTGCCGCCAGGGGTAATAATTAAAAAGTATTAGAGTATTGTCGGCGATCTTTAACATTTAAAAAATTACGAAGACATTATTCACTGTAATAATTTTGAATAACTCAATAACGGATTAAGTAATTCATGAACAAATTTTTATTGTTCGTAATTATTGCAAACATTTCGATAGTTTTGTTGTAAATTTTAATAAGATTTTTTCGGATTTTTCATAAATATTCAAGTTATTCCTGGTAATAATCGTGTAACAGTGGAATCTCATGTATTTTTAATTAATTTACTAATTACACTTTTATTTGTATGTATTTCCAAGCATTTACTTATCCTTATATATTCTAATATTTTACACGATTTCGACTCTTAAACCAATGCTATATTATTCAGTTATTAAAATTTTTTTTTCATATTTCATACCGCTCCCCAATCGCCGAAATCCCACTTAGGGCACATCGTCTGTTTGCAAACGCGTTCGTCGACTTTTTCCTCAGGAAAGCATTTTTCTCCAGGAACGACTTCTTGGCTGGTTTTGATGACGCAAGTCGCCGATCTCATTTGGACGCCACCTCCGCACGTCTTGGAACACTCGCCCCAAGGCCCGTATTTCCAATGCGCGTCCTTACACGTTCCCGTGCATTTTTGTAGTTTTGAGCCGTGGCGGAGATGTTGACACGCGTAATTTGCGACGGGACGTTGAACCCCGGAAGTCACGATTATTTGGGTGCAGTGATAATTAATGACGCGAGTACCCTCGCCGCAATGACTCGAGCATTCCGACATCGACTGGATTTGCCATCTGCTCAGAGAAAAACAGAATGGAATTTCTTCTTGAACATGAATTCTTGATGAAAGAACTATTAGAAGTAAAAAAAAAGCCATACTCACTCCAAAATACAATATTTGTTGCATTTTTGAGCTTGGCCTTGAGGTCTATAAACACCACTACAGTGATCTGCAGAAACGATCATTTTCGTCTTCAAATTAATACATTCTGCTTCTAGAAATTGCATGCCTTGACATGTTCGATCGCATTCTGTCCAATTAGCGAGGACGAATTCAAATTCATGCATCCTTTTTTTTGGCACTGAGTATTCGTAGGTTATTTGTGGGTGCGATTGCTCTTCTATTGATAGTACCTGTGAGTCGAACACATTGTTATTCAATTCTAGATTATCATTTGTAAATTTCGAATTTTTCGCAACATTTACGTAATCATCACAAAAACATTACTTGTAGGATGAGATCGACACTAATCGGTCGCGAGCTGTTCAGCCTTTCTATTACATGTTCATGACCGCTGTACTGAATTGTAATTCCTGGCTCACTAATTACTCCAGACTGCATAACTGCCATGTTCCCATTTAGAATGTATTTATTCCCAACGCGTAAGACTGAAACGAGACCCACGTGAAAAAACCAGTTTATAAATAGTTGAACTCATGCCCATACAGAATGATCGTTCAAACTCCGAATATACGTACGCCAGTAGTTCAAAATACTGTTTTTTTTTAGAAAATTTCTAATCAAACGAAAACTCACCTAAAAAGTTAGTGTCACTGGAATTAGTCGAGCTTTTCTGTCTAATGTCAATAAAATTACTGCCTGCTGGTATCACCGTAACCGTGTGATAATACTTGGACGAAACGTTGTAAGAGCCTGTGATTCTATCGCAAGTTGAGTTATCGCCATGGCAAACTCCGCAGGCATCGAGCTCTGTATTCGAACCAAGAACATGGTCACAACCTGCTGACCTGCATCGTCCATTCACACACACATCAAATGTCTCATTGTCGCATTTTGTGCCATCGATGACTTTTCTTTTCAACATATAAAACGATGACTGTCCTTCGATTTGGCAATAGAGCTTGCAACTGTCGTCACCTCTAACTGGAAGTACAGAAAAATTTTACTTTCAAGAACAAGGCATTCCAAGATCACAAGTCCTGAAAGTATAAAGCAAAACTTACAGTACTTTGCGCGCCATTTGACGTCCCGAGGAATTCCCGAGAAGTTATGGTTGTTATAGTTTTCCCATGAGCATTGTTCTTCCCTGAAGCAAAAAGAATTTATTCCATTGTTCTTCGACAATTAATAGTATGCTTCTTACCTGAAATCAAGAGCATCTTCTGGACATTCCTGTGTCTCACAACTGTTGTACTTTGTCTTCTCGCCAGCACAATAGTTTCCCCCATTTTTCGGAGACGGGTTATTGCACTGGCGTACCTTTTTTTGCACCCCACCACCGCAGGTTCTGGAACACTTGCTGTAAGGCCCCCAATCGCTCCATTGACCGTCGACAGGTCTCAAAGTTTGCTGTGGAACGCATTTGCCTCTGAAGCACCATTTATCTAAACCGCAAGGTGTTTGATCCGCCCATGGGTAACCTTTGCTCTGGCATTGTTTGGTTCCTCCCAATACTGATACGCTGCACCATAATTTCTGGCACACTTCCTAAATAATTACGGAGGGTGTTCACCATATACATCATCTTGAGTGGTTCGAAAAAAGAAAAAAAAAGACGAATTTCGGCTCATGTGTATAAATTGTTTCATTAAAAAAAGTACTCATAGAAAGACAATCGCATGACTTGCACATTTGAGCTGACAGTAAGATTTTTTCCGCCGGTAATCATATACAACCGGTAAATGGTGTACTACCTTCAACCGGTAAATGGTGTACTACCTTCAACCGGTAAAACAGTTATCAGACTTACCGACGGTCGGTGATGATTTATCGACTGTAGATGTTTACTGGCTTACCGACCGCGAATATTGCTTCATTGTGTGATCATTGCGTAACACATCATAACTTACAATTGTTTTTTAAGTAAATTTATCGATGAGTGAACAGTTGTCAACTATTTATCCAATTTATAGTAAATGATAATAACTTACCATCACTCACCATATCACAAATTTGAGCATCTTGTCCCCAGGCGAGTTGGCACTGTTTGTTGGTTGAATATTCAATACCAGGCAACCAATTGTGGCTTAGTTTCAAGACTCTGCTTGGTTCATTCTGCAGGCAATGTCCACGATCGGCACTGCAATATAGAGAAGATTTATATGTTAGAGAATCCCTGCAAGTTTAAATTATCTGGAACCTTTTTCAAAACTTACTCCAAAAACTCCGTGAGATAGTATTCAGAACATCTGGACCATTCATACGGATAAGTACTCAGCGTTCGGAACATGACGTTAGATTCAGAAATCGAATTCGGAAAACGTCTGCATCCGTAAGAGTCATCATGAGGAAGTCCAAGTCTTAAAAAAACAATGAATATAATGAATGAAAAATATGATATTATGTTTCATTGTTGCTACTTACAGATGTCCAATTTCGTGAGCAATCGTAAAAGAAGTTGAAAGGCCAGTGTCTTGTACGACTGCACAAGATCCCCAATTCGAGCATATTTCTCCCAAACGCGCAAAACCAATGATATTACATTCTGGCCTATGTGTGCTTCCTTGTTCGTTATCTCTTGAGTACATTTCCTGGCAAAAAGTTTCTCTGCCATTTGGTGAACAGAGAAGAAAAGAAGAAATTATGCTTCAGTTGTTGATTTTTAGAAAGTTATATGATATTTACTTTGTTAGGAGCAATGCAACGTCATAATGTTGAAGAGGTTCATCGTTTCGACTGTGATTCTGCCAATGACAAAAATCGGTCAACATTTCATCGACGTCGATGCCTTCAATGTCATCATCTTGGTGTCGTTTTATTCCGAAGACTTTATCAGTTTTGGTTATTTTGACTACGGCAATGTTAATCAAGTTTCCTATAGAGGGATGTTTGAAAATTACTGATACCTGGAAGTAAGAAATGATGTGACGTTGTAGGTACTAAAAAACAGGAATAGTAATAATGAAATTCAAGGTCACTCACTGTATTGAACAAAGAAAGAATATACTGCTCCAATTCCAGGTTGTAGTAGTCTATCATGGTAGAATCAGCGACGACCAAGATTTCTATTAAATACTCTTTAGAAGAAAGAGCTCTTCTTTTGCGTCGCGTGTTGCTTAAGACATTCTTCGTTTCGATAAAAAATTTGTCACTGTCATTTATCAATTCATTGTCATTCCGAACAACTTTTTCGCTTCTGTAAAATAACGAAGCAACGTTCATGTTATGTGTGGGAGTTTTTCGATATGAAACACTGTCTTCGATGACTTAATGAATGTTACTTCGTATCAAATTCATGAAATTCATCTAACGTCCTAGATAACTAAATTGAAAATAGGAAACGTCGATCGAAGTTTCATTTAATTAGCGCTCTTGCTGAGTGCTATGGAATTTCTCTAGCAAGTGTAATTGAAAGCATAGGTGTGCATAATTAATTTTCATGCAACGTTCGCTGCATAAAAAAGCTCATGCATTACAAATTTTCGCAATCGATACAATGCCTAATTAATGTATGCACAATCGTCATGAAACCGATTGAAATGCTCGTCTTTTGTAGGAGTGTTTGATGAAAAATACTTGTGATACGTAATGTCGAAAAATTACATCAATTAAATATACGTACCGAGAATTCTCGTTGTCTTCTGCGTTTTCACCTTCTTCGAAAAACATAGAATCATTGATAATACCGATGAAATATTTTCTCTGTGAACTGTTCTCGAGATGATTGCTACGAGTTAAATGCGTTTCAACAAGCTCATTATCATTTGTGGGCAAACTAATAGTGCTGCCTTCATCATCTGCAATAACGCGAGTTCTCTTGAAAATTTTCTTTATAATTCGTCGTAACGATTCGAAGTTATTGTTTTGTGCTCATATATATATTTTCTTATTTTTACTTTAAACCAGGGAAATAACAGACATTTTTATGTCCTTTTTTTTTAAATTTTTACTCACTCATCGCAAATCTAAAAACATGGCTATTTCCTGTCGAGAGTTAATGTCTCACTTTTAATGGAATATTGTTGATTTAGTGATTGTAAATGCACTTTGCATAGATTGTTATGTCAAAAAATTGAACGTTACTTTTCTGAGTTTGCATAAATGATGGAGTTTTAATGATAGGTATTTTATTTTGAGACGACAATTTTTTCTAAGACTATTATTACAAAGTATGTGCATTTTGATTCACATCTATAATTTATGGTGTATACCTTACCGATGGCAGCATAGTCATGAATTTTTTTATTTTCCGCGTGGCAATGTTTAACGTTCATTTGAGAGTGTTGATCCACACGTAGAAGCGCGTGCCACAACGATGAAACATTCGAGTAATCGCGAATTTTCTGTCTTCGTCTCACGGGCTTAATGAAATAGTTGCCAGTTGAAATTTTTATGTGCCCCATCTATTTATCGACATTTATATCATTGTTTAAAATTGTAATGGATTTGAAAGAAAAATTAAAATCTTACGTAGATAGTGTTTGTAAATAATTGAAAAGTATACATTGAGACTTTGAATCTGCTTGTATTATGCAAAAAAATTAGGCTTGTACAAAGTTAGAATATTTAAGGGATATTTTATTTGAAATATCACAAAGTTGAAATATTACTATTATTAAGATTAATAATATTATTATTATTATATTTATTATATTATATGATATTATTTTGTATTTATTCATATTAAAATTAATAATAATAAATAAAAAAATTATAATTAAAATATTACATTTCATGTGATCAGTCTACATCGTTCCTGACATGTTGCATAAACAGAATTGTGATATTTCTGAAATATTACTGTAATTTGTTTGGAATGTTTTTAATTTTTAACTGTTATATTTTAGACAATCAAGAAATATACAAAACAGATCTTTTTCTAGATTTTGTTATTTTGCAAACAATTTTCAGATAATTTTAATTTTTTGTCTTTTTAAACACTCACCGATAATAACGCATTAAAAACAATCAAAAAGGGTAATATTCTGTTAGTTATTTATTTAAATATAAAATGTGACGTATGGATTTGATTATAAGTAGTAAAAAATAAAAGTTTTCTTATGGGTTTGAAAGCACAAATTGTCAATTATTTCACTTTTTTGTTAGTAACATGCTTTGTTTTTATCATTGCAAAAATGTTTTACATATATTATATTTTAGACCTATCATAGCTATTTTTCGATAGAAATACATATTTGTAGAATTTCCATATTTGAGACTATGTCCCGAGTAATTTTTATCCTTATAGAAACTTTAAAAGAAAATAAAATTTTTTATAAGGTGACCTTATAAAAGCTTCATAAGAAACTGAAATTTTCTCTTATAAGAATGTATTTCATGAAATTTCATAAGAAAAAACCTTATAGAATTTTCTGATCTATTTTTTAAAAGCAATTCCATTTTCTCATAAGATTTTTATAAGAATCGAAATTACTAGGGATTTTAATAACTTTTTCGATAATAAAAAAATTTCCAAAATTGCGTTAAAATGTTTTTAATTATTGAATGTTAAAGATTATTTTTAAGAGTCCAAAAAAAACATGTTTAACATTTTTCAAATCATACATTTCAACAATGTAAATCTGAAAAAAGCATAATTAATTTTTTTCAATATAATATATGAACAATATCTCAAAAACATTAATTATAAAGACATTGTAGAATGATTTCTGATGATCAGGGCAACCAAAAATATTTATGATAAAATGCAAAATATATATTTATTTATGCATGAAAAAACAGGAAAATATTCATGATCAAATGCAAGCAAATTTTACGTTTTTTTTTGTACATTTGTTTACATTTTCGGCTCCTAACCAAAGTTATTGCAGAAAATGACCACATGTTTTGTTACGTTCTCTTCGACTTATAATTCGAATAGCATAATGTTTCAATTAATTATTTATTTTGAAGTGTAAACAGATTATGAATCTGTAAACATATGATATGTCAGATAATTTCTCTATAATTTTCAAACTGCAAATTAAAGAAAATGAAATGTAAATTAAATTAAAGAAAAAGAACATTTAAATTGAATACAAATTAATTGCATTTTTTATTGAATTTGCGTTTTTTTTAAATTTTAAATATAGTTTTTCCATTTTTAATCGAATTTGCGAATAATTAAATGCAAATGAAAGAAAAATAAAATGGCGAAACATGCATAACAAGAAAAAATTTTTTATGGTTACAAATTGTTGAAAGTATTTGGGATTAAAAATGAAAAACCTTAAAATATTAACGAAAAATCTTAAGGTGGTGAAATATTTCATAAAAACTGCCAAAATATTTATTTAAATATTTTTTATTCAAATAAATATTTTTGGTTGCCCTGCTGATGATGTTTTGCCAGCTGTTTATTTCAGTCATGTTTCAGCAGTCTTTACATTGAAAAATTTCTGGAATGCAACTAACGTTACTTGAAATAATTAAGTCAAAAGATCATAATCAGGGAAAAATAATGTCTGACCTAATACATACAATGGACGAAAGATTTCTCTATAAATTTTAAATTAATCCCTGATTTTTCAAAAATTCTGCATAGGTGACCTATGACTCATTGAATTATACAAGATTTAATTTGAAAAAGTTACAATATTTAAAAATTTTTGGATGAATTGAATGAATGGTTTATGTATTTGAAAAATCTCAATTTTTTCAGACCTCGTTCGGAATAATAATGCGTGTACTTTTCAACACGAAAGAAAATTCTCTTTATTTCAACCTCGATGTGAAACAAAGATAAAAACATTTTTAAGGTTAGGTTTGCATGCCACGAAATCATAAAAATCTGACTTGTCGTTGGCACGAGGTTCGAATATATTGTTTCGAAACACTATCGTCAGTAACCGGTTTTTCTGTATAATAACTCACCATTCCATGACATAAACTGACACTAACGATCGACTTCGGGTCATTGTCGACGGTCCCGGTGTAGAAACAGCCTAAATGCTGCTTCGGGATTTCAACGGTTGTCGAATTTTTCAAAACGTGAGTTAGCTGATGAACAAACAATCATTTTTCAATTTCACATACTTACAGCAATTTATCAATAAAACTTGAACTCGAAAATACCTGTATATGAGAAAATACAAAACTGGAATCGTGGGTTAATGTCAAAAGAAACCTTCTCCCGAAGGCTGTAAAATCGTATCGAGGATGCGGATCCCATTTCTCACCGCGTCGGAAGTTAACTCCGAGATTTTTGACAGCTGGAATAAATTAATTTTTTCAGTAATCGAAACTCCTTCTAGACAAATGCAAAAATCCTGATCCTTCTTACACGCATCATCGAGTTTGCGAGGTCTCACGTATTCGAGGTCACCTTTTATGTTAGCCCAAATCTCATTTTTCCAGTAGGCTTGAGGGATCGCAGTTTTGCTCTTATTTTTCATCGCTTCTTTTTTGAGCTTGTCTACAAAATGTAAATCATGAACTTGAATTTAGGAAACTCGATCTCCCACGTCTTGTTTTAGTGAGGTGGAAGAAAATAAATGATTCTTTGTTCTTCTCAAACTGTTTTTCCTAAAGGACAATGAAGCACTGAAATAGATTCCCGGTCATTTTCCCGAAATGCCATTATTCCGAACGTATTATTTCCCGAATGGCCATTTTTCCGAAAGTATCATTTTCCGAATTTCGGATGGAATTTCACTTTAATTTCAATTGTATACATTTATGAATTTCATAAGAAGAGTCTTCAATAAGAAGATTCGTGGTAAAAATTCCAAAATAGGTTTCTTCAGATATAAAATTCAAAGTTTTTTTTTTCAACAGTTTTTTTCAAAAGACAATTGTTTTGTAAATGCGTAATCACGGCATTTCTAGACATTAGGCTGATAGGAAAATTTCCCGTTCAGGAAAATTAAAAACCCTTCGGGAAAACGCATTCGGGAAAAATACCGTTCGGGAAAATGGTTTTTCGGGAAAATGGCCGTTCGAAAAAAAGACTTTTCGGGAAAAAGGATTCGGGAAACGGTTTTCGGGAAAATCACCGTTCGGGAAAAAGGTTGTTCGGGAAAAGGGATTCGGGAAATAACTGAAATAACTGATAAAATGGCACTCAAATTTTGGGGTGAGGTATTGAATTATAATTAACATTAATGAAGTAATTGAAATTAAAAAAAATGTCTTATCGATTTTGATGAAGACGGGAGGAAAAAAAACTACCAAGCTTAAGACTTTGCGCGAGAAGTGAAACTTTTTAAAAAATTCAGGGAGTGTGAAACTTATTTAAGATTGAATGACACGTTTAAAACAACTTTACATTGGAACTACGATATAAGACATATAGGTCCAACTTTACACTGGAACCTCGATATATGTCCCACTTTACACTGGAACCTCGATAAAAGACAAATGTAGGTCCAACTTTACACTGGACCCTCGATATAAGACATATAGGGGTCACTTTACACTGGAACCTCGATAAAAGACAAATATAGGGCTGGTTTTACACTGGAATCTCGATATAAGACATATAGGGGTCACTTTACACTGGAACCATGATATATGTCCCACTTTACACTGGAACCTCGATATATGTCCCACTTTACACTGGAACCTCGATATATGTCCCACTTTACATTGGAACCTCGATAAAGGTCCACCCAATCACATCACATCACATAACGCTTTTCATCCCCCCAGGTGCCGGTTAAAAAGTTTCACTTCAAAATGTCTATTTATATTGAAATTACATGAAAATGACATCTTTCTGTTCTGTGTGAGAAAAAGATATCCACGCGAAGCAGTGATTGATGATCCATTCAAAGATGGAAGATTTTTATTGATTCCTCGAAGAATAGTCGCTAATTATAATTTATTACTGGCTTTGATGAGGATATATACTGCAATCGTTGACTTGAAATAAAAACATGATTCAGCTGGAAAAGTGCATTGTACTTTAATCAACAAACGAACCAAGAATAAGATCTTCATTGTGTTTGAAAAATGGAAACTCTCGTGAATGGAAAAAACTTGGCATAATTTATGATATTTTAATTATCTTTGAAAATGAGGTATGGATTCTAAGTCAATCAAAACTTCTGAATGTTGAAAAATCATGTTTATCATGTTTCTTATATCAAACTTGCGAATAAAATGTGTCTACAATAGTTGTCAGACAATCCAGATTAGTAGAAAATATTTTAGTATCGATTAAAACCTTTTTACACAATTAGAGAATCTCCATGATACCATTTTTAGCTTATAGATTTCATAGAATTTCAATTACAGATTTTGTTTGCATGATGTTCATTTTATTCATATTCTACAAAGTATGAGTATCATGGTTAACAACAATTTAATTTAATTTTCACAAATTATCTTTCCATCAAACATGAATGACAGAAAAAATTATAATATGTTTGTATATGACTGTTATATTTTACGACTAGTTAAGTAATGTTTTTTTTTACAATAAATATAATTAGCAATCTTCATTTAATATTTAAAATACGTAAATAATTCTTATATTTGCAAAATAGATGATTTCATATAAATAAACATTTCATTGCTAATTTTTTTTAAATCTCATTTGGCAATCAACTTTTTTGACCCTGCTCCTGTCCAAAAGTATCAAGAACAAAATAGCCTGATCGTTGTGGATGCGAAACTTTGTATATTTTGACAGTGAAAAAAGCGATTTAATGCTCTTGTTACAATTTTAACGTTCAATGGTTCCATATGATTCACAAGCTTCCGCCCTCAATGTTTACGCGTTTCGAGACCAGGTATGTACAAGTTTATTTAAAGAATAGTAGTGGCGTGGTGTTTAAATTATACCTATTCTGAGTTTTCCAAGGTCTTTGATTGTTATTTCGAAAAGAATATTTTCAATATTTTTTCAATATCAGAGTTACCTCTTTCCCTTTTTTCATACACGTTTAAAACCACTCATGATGATATCGGATTTTCTTTTCTCCTGCGATGGAGAAAATTGATCTGCTGCGATACCGAAATGAGAGAAAGATAAATAAAACTATTGGAAAAATCCTTGGCACGAAAAAGAGACATGATCAAAAGAGGCAATCATGCTGGAGAAACGCTGTTTGTCATTATCTAATTATATCATGCAATCACTGCTGCTCACGAAAGGCTAAGCTTCGTCAGCTAAACCGAGTTAATATCGAAAAACGACTTATTGTTACGTGCCAAAAATGGTTAGGAACCGTTAGCGGACTTGCGTGTACAACTCTCGTGAGTGCGATTTTACAGATCCGTACGGTTTATCGTTTCAGCACGAGTTTGTCGCGCTCGCAATCGCTTACATTATTCGCTACAATGAATGAATGCGGTGTCACGCAACGTACATATATTTTCTCCACGAAGAAAGTGCCTCGAATCGCTTTTCAGACAGAAACGATCGAAGGAGTACAAACGTTTTTTAGAATTTATACAACGTTTTAGAATCTGATGTCATTAAATTTTATGATTATTTATGGGATGGGTAAGATTCTTAACAACTACGTGCATTTTTTGAAGTTATCAATCGTGATGATGATAGTTGGTAAAATATGGAAAAATTTATTATCATGTAATAAAAAATCAGTCGTTTTATTGAAGTTATATAAATTTTTTTTTAGAATTTATGCATTTTCGAGTCTGATATCATCAAATTTAATGATTATTTATAAGGTGTGTAAAGTGTTTATCCAGTTTCCGTATTTTTTCGATCGAGTCAAATAACCGAAAATGATTTGATGGTGATTTGCCAATCGTTTAGAAGGATTTTAAACAAATATTATCATCTTAGCAGTAATTTTATGGTTATTTAATGGATGTGTAAGATTTTTAACAATTTCGTGCATTTTTTCAAGAAATTGTTGTTAATCAAGATGATAATACTTCGTACAATATGAAAAAATTTAATATCATGTAAAACAAAATCCATATTTGAACTTTTATAAAAAATTCTTTTAGAATTTATACATTTTCGAATCTGATGTCATCAAATCTAATAATTATTATGTATGGGATGTGCAAGGTTTTTATCCAGTGTCTGCATTTTTTCAGAAACTCGATATTAATCGTAAAGTTCATGTTTCTGTAATATAAATTTACGTGATTCTCAAAAAATGCATTATTATGCGAAGAAAAATTCTGAACTGAACTTTGATTGAGTCGAAGAACCAAAAATAATTTTATGGTGAATTATAATTATGTAGAATGATTCGAAACAATTATAATCATTTACAGCAGTAATTTCATGATTATTCATGGTATGTGTAAGATTTTTAACAAGTTCCTACATTTTTTCAAGAAATTGTTAATGATTATGATGATCATACTTCGTAGAAAATGAAAAAAATTATTATTGTGCAAAAAAAGTCCGTTATTGAACTTCTATAAAATAAATTTTTTTAGAATTTATGCATTTTTGAATCCGATGTCATCAAATTTCATGATTATTTATGGGATGGGTCAGATTCTTAACGATTTCGTGTATTTTTTAAAGTTATCAATCGTGATGATGATACTTGGTGGAATATGGAAAATTTTATTATCATGCAATAAAAAAACAGTCATTTTATTGAAGTTACTTAAAAATTTTTTTGGAATTTATACATTTTTGATTCTGATATTATCAAATTCATTAATTATACTGTGCGACAAATTCCAGGTAAAAATTGTGATATCAGAAAATAGAAGCAAAAATGTAATATACACTTAATTTTAAGACACACGTGTCTCAGGGTTTCAAGATATTAGGTCAATAAAGCTTTCCATTTCAATGTGCTAAAAAGAGAGAAAAGATAAAACAAATTGTTAAATCAGTCGTTTTTGCGACCTAATTTAGTAAAACCCCGAGACACGTGAATCTTTAAATGTAGCGTAGATTTCATTTTTGCTTCTACATTCCGGTATGAAAATTTGTGTTGCACAGTGTTATTTATGAGGTGTGTAAATTTTTTATCCAGTTCGTGAAATATAAATTAATTATCGTGTATCTTAAGATCGAGTCGAAGAACCAAAAATGATTCAATGGTGATTTGCTAATTGTTTAGAATGATTTGAACGAATATAATCATTTTCAGCAGTAATTAATGATTATTTATGGGATGTGTAAGATTTTAAACAATTTCGTACATTTTTTCAAGAAATTGTTATTATTCAAGAAGATATTACTTCCTAGAATATCAAAAAATCCGTAATTGAACTTATGTACAAAAATTGTTTAGAATTTATAAATTTTTGAATCTGATGTCATAAAATCTCATGATTATTTATGTAATGTGTAAGGTTTTTAGCTAGTTTTTACATTTTTTCTGAAATTGAACTGAACTTTTATTAAGTCGAATAACCAAAAATAATTTCATGGTGATTTAATAATTAGCTAGAATGATTTCAAACAAGCATAATCATTTTCAGTAGTAATTTCATAATTATTTATGGGATGTGTAACAAGTTCCTGCATTTTCACAAGAAATTGTTAATAATGATGATGATTTTACTTCGTAGAATGTGAAGAAATTATTACCGTGCAAAAAAATCCGTTATTGAACTTCTATGAAAAAAATTTTCTTAGAATTTATTACATTTTTGAATCTGATGTCATCAAATTTCATGATTATTTATGTAATGTGTAGGGTTGTTATTTAGCTTCTGCATTTGTTTAGAAAATCAATGTGAATTGTTTAAGTTCATGCTTCGTGAAATTCAAAATAACGTTTATTTCAAGAAACGCATTATTATGCGAAGAAAAAACCTGAATGGAACTTTTATCTAGATGAATAACCAAAAGTGTAATGGTGATTTACTAATTTTGTAGTAGAATTTGAAACAAAAATATAATAATTTTTTACAGTAATAAAATGATTTACACTATTTTCATTATTGTTTAAATATTTAATTGATAATTTTATAATTTTTAACAAGTTCCAGCATTTTTCAAGAAATTATTATCATTCAAACTGACAATACTTCGTAGAAAATGAAAAAATTTCATATCATGCGAAAAAAATCTGTTAAACATTTATAAAAATTTTTAAAATTTACACATTCATGAATCTAATGTCATGAAATTTTATAATTATTTATGGGATGTTTAAAATTTTTATCCATTTTATACATACATTTTTTCAGGAAATCAATATTCATTGTTAGGTGAAACACAAATTATCATTGCAGCCTGTAGTCTGCGAGAGGTGAGGGCGACTACAGTAGCAATATTTACAGAAAAATGTTCGTTAGCAGACGACACCGTTTCGTTTTTACCTAATAACTTTT
>JAPYZL010179040.1:0-23964 GCA_030522825.1 Platygaster orseoliae
TGCACACATGCGTACATGAGAATTGACGCCCGCCGGACAGGTCGCAATATTACCCTGTCGCCGGACGGTAAATTTACTACTTTTTTTTTACAGTGTATGCCAAATATGTGCCAAATATGTGCAAATACAGGTGTACTAATTTTTTGAAATTACTAGGTTTTTTGCTCCGTGTAGTATTTTTTCCTTAGTAAATTGCACACGTTTCATAAAACTACGATAAATTTAGATTTTCATAGCAGTTTCATAGTTTTCTATAAAAATTCTATGAAATTTCTAAGACGGTAACCTTACTAGGATAATGATGCAATATGTCAATTTTTGGCTTAAAAATTGTGTACCTTTTTTTACGCTAATAAAAAATTCAGCAATGCTCAATAAAATATTCAGAATCCATAATTCATAAATTTGGTAGAACCTTTTAACATTTCAAATTTCCACTCGTTTCAACCGCGAGTTTGCTATGGAGAAATAGCTAAATTCCAATTTCGCGCATGCACGAATATAGAATCATCTCCTATGGTTTTGTGTATAATACAAGCGCGACTCGCACCCCGTTCGTTGACTCCGACGTGGATTCGCACATGAGTTATATATATATGTATACGTCTATCCAGAGTTGTATGGAACAGTCAGTCAGCAAGGTCTAACTCGCAATAGTTGGAATGCTACTGTCTGTCACACGTGCTAAACATCACGTAATAATGCTCTTACGCTGCTGCGTACATTTAGCATCACTCCACAAAACTGGGACGACGCAATGCGTAATGTTTTCACGCCCAATTCCCGTCATTTTCGTAATTGAACGCCCTTCATTACGGGAAATGACTAATGAAATAGGTACCGAGTACAGTACCGGCATCATTTCATTGTCACTCTTATCAGTTCAAGAATAATTAAATTCTCGCGACTTAGCGCTTCGAAGTAATATTGTTTTTTGTTTAATTTCTTTGTTGATCTTGCAATTCTGAGAATAAAAAAGTAATCTTTAACCTTTTCAACTAGTTATTTGATTGTTTTGAGAATGATTATATGACAAAAATAATTGTTAAAATGGTAATTTCGTAAATAAAATGGTAATTTCTCTTGTTTGTTACTTCACTTCAAAATAATCAAAATGAAACTAATTTAGAGCAAGGTTTTTAGAGTAACATACATTTTTTTCATGAGTAGAGGAAAATAAAGGAAATCTATGTTTTCAAATATTTTAGGACTCAATAAAAACTCTAGATGTACAAGTGTAATTCTTTTTATTCCTTTAAATATTGACGATCAAGTTTTAAGCACAATCGTAGTTAAAATGATTATGTGTGTTTCCACTTAATACAATTCGTAGAACGAATAAAATCGATAACATTGATCTCATCTCAATGCATCTGCTCGCAATGCTCGAAATGCATCACAATATATAAGAAAAAATTATTGTACATCGCACGACTGTTACAAGTCTTTCGTTACTGAATGTTTCATTAGATGTGTGTGGATTGCCTTTGTTGCGTGCCAGCAATAACTATTACGTACAGCATCATTAATAATGGATCACTAACAAATGTTTACGCAATGACTGATAGATAAATCATCACTAGATTCGACGACCCATTCTTTATAGTCATGAAGTGTTTATTGGCATCGATGAAAATTCTTGAATTTCGGTCATAAATATTGCCTACATAAAAAATACAAATTTTATAAAAACATCGATGATTTTTTCAAAGATGAATTCACAAACTTTTTATCGCCAAATACGTTTTTATCCAACTTTTTTGCTTCGAACATAGAAAAACAGTCATAGACATTCTGAACATGAAAAAAGTTTTGCGTCGCTGTATCCTTAAATACTAAAAGATTTGTACCATAATTTACATGAGGTAAATTTATACATAAAATAGTTTTTTTTTTATTTTATCGAAAACCTTGTAAATCGCCCACTTTTAACAGAAATAGTATCAAAAGAGGTATGTCAAAAATCTTATCGACTCGTTTGGAAATGTACAAGACTTTTTTGGTGCCCTAGTATTATGAGCATACCGCGTATAAAACCTCGCATCTATAGGAATTAAAAAGCTAAAAAAAAAATTTATGAGCGACAGGCGGAGTATTTTTTAGCAAACTTTGAAGATTCCTGCAGGGATCGTTCAGGGGATCTTTTTCAAACGCGGTTTCAAGACATCGATTTTTCATTTTTAGCATAAGGCTCGAATCGACCTAAGAAAACAGTAAGTGTCACAAAGGAAACATAATAACAAGGATAATTATCTTTTTTAATTTTGTGTAAACCACTGAATAAGAAATTTTCTGAAGTGGTAGTTCAAGGGTCGATCCCTACAATTATCAACACTTTTGTCCTTCTCACATTTTTTTTGCTCAAAGAGGTACCAAAGTCTGCGAAACAGATAAGGAAAGAGAAAGAAAAAAATAAGTTACAAAATAGCATCGAACATGTTGAGTGACACGTTGAAAACAGGTAAGCTCAGCCAGGGGAACATGGTTAGGAGGCTAACGTGCTGAGGTATGCGTGTAATGGTCTGCTGGACTGGGGTGCTGCCATCCTCGAAATACTGATAACTTCTCGCTCCAATGTGGGTTTTCAAAATATTGAAATTCGGGACAGTGATGTCAAGTTTGTCCTCCGGGTTGGCTGTCAGTTTACCCGTGTTGCTCGCGACGAGCCAAAGTGTGCCGTGCTCATCTATGGCGAAAGAACCCGGCCAAGTCATGACGTCCTTATCCCCGAAAACACCTCTTTGGCCAACGGAAAAGGATTTGTATTTCCTGATGTCCCACATGACAACGCCGTTGTGGGCCAGATCTCCATAGTACAAGACACCGGTGGCGGTCATCATCATCCCATCGGCTTGTGAATGCTTTTTGCCGAGTTCTTTGACGTGGCGATGAACCAGATCCTGGTAACCTTCTCCCTGCGACTTCAAGACTCGCGTTGACAAGGAATAAAGGTGATATGAAGACAATGGACTGTAGTAGACGTTCTTCTCTGACACCGAAACCGGCGATAGAGCGATGCCGTCGACATTGAATGGTTTAGGGAACCAAATGTCCTTGCTAGCGAAGCCCACGGCTTCTTCTTCAGCCAGCATCGAGTCGTGCCGTATCTTCCACGACGTCGAATTCTTCAGGCAGAAGACAACGATGCCAGGATCGTCTTCACTTGTGTCCGTGATGTAGGCAAAACCCCCGTCCTCGTTATCGATGACGATGTCGTTGAGGAAAGCCGTCTTGTTCGAGACAACATCGGGTGGGAAAGGGTAGCTCCTCAAGAGCTTGCCCTTGTTTTCAAGGTCCAGGATCACCAGCCGCGGAGGGCACCTCGACTTGGCCAAAAGGGTGCTAGTTTCCGTTCTGCCAGAGTCCAGGACCCACATTCTCCCCATCGGGTCGATTTCCATGCTCTGCGTAGTGCAAAATTAGTTTGTCACTGGGACAAGCATGGATCAATTGTAGTGAATGTTGAAATAAATAGACTGAGGGGAGTGAATTATAAAGTTACGCATGTTTTAATATTATTTCATTGTCTTTTGGAAAACGATGACCTGTACCAATCAGCCAAGAGTGCCATATTTTATGTTATTTCTTTGATTGTCATGTTCAAAGACATGAAATATGGCTCTCTCTTGGGTCAGCGTTCTCCAAACGTGGTCCCCCCGGTGGAGAAAAAAAATGCAACTCAACCTGAACGTTTTGAAAGCTCCTGCACCTGCCGATCCTTTGCATTTTCCAGGTAGGGAAAGAAAGGATTTTCGGGGCCGTAAGCTGGTTCTCGTGGGCGACAGGAATGACGCCCAAGGTCACCGGGACCCCAGGTTTCCACCTCGGGATAGTGAGATAGATGAGACCTTTCCAAACCTTGATCCCGTGGACGGCGTTGTGCTCGGGGACGTACTCTTTCCTGAGAATGGCCTCCTCGCGAACTTCGTCGTTCGGCCAAACGGGCTCAACGTAGTCCCATTGATACACCAATCGAAAAGGCTCGTGAGCGTCAATCAACGCTACCAAAACTAAGGCAATCACTAACGACGCTTTCAACATTTTTCCTACTCATGTAGAAGACTTTTTCTACATTTGCCATTCATCCGCGACTTCTGCACTCAAAGTATTTACTGTCAAGCCTATTGTTACTGTTATTCTTGTTGTTGTTGATTGGGCGTTGCTCGCTTCAATACACACTGGCGAAAGAAACGCGGGACTCCCGTATCGAGCCCGCGATAATTGAGAATTTTCGTCTCTTCCAGTACTACTTCGTACGTTTTGACGTAGTTTAGCGCCCGCCGATACTCGCGGTGGATCTCCGAGAACTCTATTCTTGAACACCGCCACAGCAACAGTGTACTTGGGATGAATCCACGAGCGAGCCAACTTGGCGGCTTACCTAATGACTTATCGCACAATGAAGGCCACGAAAAAACGCCCCCACTGCCTCCTCTTGCTCCTCTCATACTACTTCGTTGTTATTCTCTCGGCCTAGCTCTTTTCTCCTCTTTTTTTTTCGTCATCAATAGCCAAAATGCAGTCTTCACACAGACCTACCTCAACTATTCCATGTTTTACTCATCGTACCACTCGATCATTAAGGGGACGTGCACATAATACGTCATGCACTTTTTTGCCATTTTTTACCCCTTTCTCCACCTATGTCACAGTTAGTCACAAACATTTGGACTCCACCCCCCCCCCTTCTCCCAACAGACGTCACGTCATACTTACGAAATTAATGTTTTTGAAAAATCACTTATAATTATTCACAAATGTTTGAGAATAATTGAACAATAGTTTTTCTGAATCCGAAAAAACGATAATACTTATTTTAGGAGAATTTTTCTTCAACAAACTTCTAATTATCAATATTTGGCTAAAATAAAGTAGAAAATGAAAATTCGAAAAATTGTCCCAACTCAGTGTTTGGTTAAAAAAACAAAAATCTACCAAAATTCTAAAAATCAAAAAAAACTTTTGGCCCTGAAGCATTGAATTCTAGAAATCTCGATAGATATTAACAGAAAAACCATAAAATCTTTCGAATCTTACAAACTCTGAAGAAATACTGAAATTGAGAGAATTCTGTGAAAGAACTGTTTGCTGAATAATCTAAACAAATACCTACGATCTCTAAAACTACGAAATTTTGAACATCAAATTATGAAAAGTGCATGAAACAATGTATAAAAGTATTAGAAGATGATACAATATTTAATAAATACTGAAAAAATAAAAAACAAAAGAGATCTTCAGAATACTAATAATCATGGATACGTAATTTACCCAGAAATCTACAAAAGTACTCAAAGTCTATCCAAGTTTGGATTATAATGTACCAAATTCTAGAAATCTATATAACAATCTGCAAAATACTAGAAATCTAAAATAATTGCTAGAAAACGCTTTGCAGTTTGATAAATAATACTAAAAAAAAATGTGAGAAATACTAGAAATCGTTTAGTACTTAATTCCCAAAAATTTATATAACCTCGAATTCTAGAACATGTAATTCTTGAAATACATACAGAGTGATGCAACATGACATGAGCACCTGAAAAATTTAGATTCCTTGTAAAATTCTAAGACAATATTTCCTTGACCACTTTTTACAAAACTCAAAATCCAAAAAGTTATTTGAGTTTGAAATTTAAACAATAAATGTTCTACCTCGACAAGTAGGGATAAAAATCAGATACCAAAATTTACCTAAATTTTCTTGATATTTTTCTGAGTCAGAAAGTCCTTTGCAACTTTTCGCAAAATTCAAAATCAAAAAAGATATTCAAGTTTCAAATCTGAGAAATCTGATTGGTTGAAACTTCTAGCTCGAATATCTTTTTTGATTTTGAGTTTTGCGAAAAGTAGCAATGGACTTTTCGACTCATAAAAATTTGAAGAAAATTTGAATAAAGTTTAGTCTGTGGTTTTCATTTCCACTTGTTGAAAAAGCACATTTATTGTCTAAATTTCAAAGTTGAATAATTTTTTTATTTTTGAGTATTGTAAAAAATAGCAAAAGAAATATTGTCTTAGAATTTTACAAGGAATCTGAATTTTTCGGGTCCTCTGGTCATGTTGAATCACCCTGTATAAATATACAAAAAAAATTACTGAGAAGGCATAGAAAAGATACTGTTTTTTTTTAAATCAATTAAAATAATTACAATCGTTGAATTTTGAATACCATAGCGTCACATTCTAGAAATCTGTAGAGCGAACTATAGAAATACTAGAAATCTACAAAAATACCAATAAATACACCAAAATTTTATAAACAGTATACAATACGAAAATTCTAGGAACCAATGAAATGCTTAGAATCTGTCTAGTTATTATTTTCTTGAGTTACAAATTACAAAATCCCGAAGTAAATATATATTTTCATCGAAAAAACCCTCCCGAAAATTTCATCGGTCTACGCTTTTAATGTAATCACACATATATTTAAACAAATTATATTCCAAATTTCAAAATAGTACATTCACAGTGAACAAAAAATTTTGAAAAAACGGTACAACACTGCTACAAATTTGAAAAACTAAGAGGATTAACAAGCTAAATCATGGAACAAATTAAATTTGTTAATATACAATATATGCAAAAATGTGTGACGTAACGTTACAGCTGCCCCCCCCCTTTCTCACTATTATGTGCATGACCTCCACCTACATAGTAAGGAATGCTTGTGTTTTTTCCATACTTGGGATTTTGTATACGTGTATGTCAATTTTTCTACACAAATGTCAAATGTTTACGTTCTTTAATGATAAAGTTCCACGCAAATTTGTAGCCCTGCAATAGTAAAATATGTAAAACTTACAATCATGAGATTGTAAAATTATTAAAGATCTTTCTAACAATGCAGTAACAAACATCCATCAGACTAAATAAAATTTTACTTACCGTATTTTTCTCATCGTAATTATTTACTGCCAGCCAGAATGATTGTTTCGTTAAAACTCAAACGACTGTTTTTAATAGTTCATTTTTTTCCAAATTCATGAAAATTAACAAATAAAAAATTTTTAATCGAGATTTCTCTTATTTATTCTCTTCGACTAGCGAAAGTTGGTAATTTTACATTGAAGTGTGATATCAAAGCAAGTAAACTGTCTTTGAATTTGCACATTTTTTTATTGAAATGCTGTTAACAAATCTGAGATTGTAAATCCAGGTACATTTTGTTTACACAATTGCTTCAAGTAGCTGCAAAATATACAATCAAGTTATGACCACATGTTACATTTATATGCCCTGCACACAACGGTTGAATACACTCAGGCTCAAATAGACGTATGCAGCTCGAAAAATAGAAAATGTTTTCTCAGCTGTCGCAATTTCGAAGCGAAATTCTTGTTTTCTATGTAGAAAGTTCAAAAAGGTTCAAAAAAGTTCAAAAAGGAAAAATATTTGCCATTGTATCCAACTACATACGTTCGAAAAAATATTCGATCAAAATATAGTGCATATATATGCTGTATACTTTCGTTTCTTAGGCATTGAAAATTTTTCACGTCTAGGCACTGATTGTTTTATTCGTATGTACTAGAGTATCCTCGTTAAAAAATCTCGGTGAAGGTGAAAAATTGTGCGCATAAGGAAACTATGACGGAATACAACGTAATGCACTGAAGTCTCTCAAAAGAAAGCCTCAACATTCTTATAGTAAAATAGCTTGAGATTCAATACGCAGCTGAGAACAAATTTCCGAAATAACATCCATTTTCAACTGCTCCAAACAAATTAAACTTGTACCAGACTTCGAGGCCCTTCTGAGAGAGTTCAGTGTACTATTTTTTTTATCTACAATCGTGCTTTTTGATGGTTCAAGCTCAAAACTTGATGGAAAAAGAAAGATATAACTCCGTTTTTTCTTACCTACACGTTCTTACAATTAAGGACTAGATGTTAACTTAGTACAAGGTACCAGTGTAAAGTATACATAAAAACAAGAAAACATTGACGAAGCATTGACTGTAAACAAGTCGATTGATGCAATAATGGGCATTCAAATTGGAACTGATCCAACAAAATATTTTGTCGAATTAACAAAATGTTAAGTCAGTAAAGAAGAAGCTAATAATAAATATAGACATTCACCGAGATCTTTTTTGATAAAATAGGTTAGGCATGCGTGGCTCACCTATTACATAAAATTAGCATCGAATGCTGTAAAGCTCAATACTCGTTAAGACACATTGTTCTATCTTGGTTATCAATAATACAGATTATATTCAACACATGATCCTCACATCCACGTAATTTTTTGTTTCAAACTTCGAGACATTTGTTTGCACCAACCATACATATAGTCAGCCATAAATATGAACATTCTCAGTTTGAAATAGTGAAATTTTTACTAATTTAATTAGCAGGCGAGTGATTTTACCATGGAATTAATAATTCCACAAGTTAGCTAAAGAAATAGTCAAATTCTACTACATGAATTACTGAAATTTTTGAAACCACTATGAAACATTTTTATCAACCACATTAGTAGTTTCAAATTCTACTATTCAATTAGTAAAATTTTTAAAGTGACTATTGAATTAATAGATTCTCACTATTTCAAAAAGTAATTTTATGGTATAAAAATGGTAAAAAGTAAAAAAGTTACCTAGTAAAAAACATTGTTACACACTTGGTTATAAGGAAATAAACATTTTAACAAATAAGTAAATATGTGTAATGATTGCTTAATTTTTCCCATATAACAATAATGAATAAGAATTTTAATACTAGATTATCACTAATTGTACTAGTAAATATCCACTATTCTCAACAGTAATTATTCACTAATGTAAGTGGTGAAAATTCACTAATTCAATTAATCAACACTATTCTCAATAGTCAAAATCTAATAGTCAACCTACAAAATTATTGAATATTGACTTTTTCATTAGTTGAATTCTACCAATCATTTAGTGACTAGTCTAAGTCTACCAATTACAGTAGTGAATTTTTACTAAAGTTCGAAAGTAGTAATTCACTCATTTCTTTAGTCATAACTTACTAATTCAATTAGTAAGCTTAAATCACTATTTCAATAAGTGGGTTTTTCTCTAATCTTTAGTGGCTCACTTTTCTCTTTTTCGATTAATGAAATTCCACTAATAATTTGTAGTTTTCTACTAATTCAAACTGAGAGAGTTCAAATGGTCGTGGTAATCATTCTCTTTTCTCCGTATAAGGCATTTTTTCTCGCGGTGTTCTCGCGTAATATTTTTCTCATAAATATCCATGTATTCATAGGAGGGGAACTGTAAAAAAATTGTAATTCTGACAGTTGTTCGACAGTTTTGGCAGATATGACAGTTGGTTAAAAGTCATGATAGGTTTTTGAACGTTCTAAGTTTTTGATGGCTCAATAGTATTGACATTTTTAACAAATTTGAAAATTTTGAATATTTGAAACGTTTTCAATAGTTTTATTAATTTTTAAATTTTTTAACAATAATTTTTTTCTAAAGATTGTAACAGCTTCGATTTTTACACATTCCTAACCATTTTGAAAATAATTTAATTATTGGTAGCAATTTTTACTATATTTTCAGTTCTTCACACTGAATAATAATATGGAAAATTTAGACAGTTTAAACCATTTGCAACTATTGTTAACCATGTCTAGAAAATTCTTGATAGGATTTTTTTTTAAGTTTTGATAGATTTGGCGGTTGTAACAATTTTCCTAGAGTCATTAGAGAATTTTTAAAAATGTTCTTGGTTTTTGACAGTTGAAGAGTAATTTCATTTGCAGCAGTTGATGAATGGTTTTGAAAATTTTTACATTTCTTTGACATTTATTACATTTTCGAAAGTTATGAAAATTCGATTGGGTTTTTGTTATTTTCAACAGTCTCTTCATTTTCGCCATTATTTTCAAAGTTTCAAAACAAATTTAAGATTATTTAAACAGTCGATGACAATTTTCACTATTTTTTCAATATTGCAGTTTTTAACAGTTGTAACAGTTTTTTTTTTTTGAGTAATGACAGACTTTCGATAGTTTTTAACAGTATTTTTACAAAATTTGATTAATTCTGAAAGTACATAATACCTGTATTCTTGAGTTTTTTTCAGTTTTAACAGATTGTGACCGTTTCGATAATTGAGAAAATTTGATTAGTTTTGAAAAGACTTTTGACGGTCTTTTGATACTCTAAAAGTTTATAGCGATTCTCACACTCTTTTTATTTTTTGAATTAAAATATATCAAAATTTTGAGAAAATTTTGAAGAAATATTTTTCAAAAATTCAATAATTCTGACAGTTGAGCAGCTTACAGCAATTCTTACAGTTAAATGGAGATATTTTTTCGTAAGCTAAAAAATTTGTAGCACTCATGGAATTTATAGTAAATCAATGAAAATATTAGGAAGTTTTTTGTGTATTGTCAAAATGTTTTTCAATATCTTGTAGATTTTCAGATCATGGATTACCCTAAAACTGGTAGTAGAATTCACAAGGTTTTATTACAAAATGCTCATCCGTTAATTTTTACTCGATTTCATAAGTTTTTCAACAAACCACTGTAATATTCGAAATCTTTGCCAGAAAAGTGCGGAAAATCCAAATATTCCAACCTTTCACAATAAGCTTCCGAAAAAACGTTTTACAATTTAAGAAAATTCATGCGTTTCCAGAAGTTAAATATTATTAATTGGTGTTTTTCAGTTCCCTCCCTGAAATTCAGAATCTGCCCTAGTAAATATATTCATGTAATATATTAATAAGCTATTTTTGTATAATATACAAATATATACTTCATGTATACTCTACAATAACAATATATCTTTCACTCTCGTCGAATAAGCGTCTACTCTTTCGTACAACAAGTCCGTGCAAATTAAGATTGATCAAATGCCCGACAACGTAATGGACGTGAAACGTTTTATTACCTTTTTTTTATATCGATTCTCACCAGCTTCTCTCGTCACTCAATTTACATATGCTACTCAAAATTGGTGTCATAAACGCATGGAAAACACCTTGAACATAAATGAAAATCCATTTTTGTCAAAAAATCAAGTTTTCCCTTTGGGAGTCTTTAATGTTTTCAAAATAGTCTTGTCCGTTTCTTTTCAATGCAAACTTCAATTGATTCATACTACGTTTAAATTTCATAATATACATATATATACATTCAAAGCGCATTTAAAATGAATTAATGTAGATATATATGTATATCTCTGACTATCAAGACTAATCATTTTCTACTCCTCAGCGTTTATTGAAGATTCAAACTCGAACGAATGCCACCACGAGTCATAAAAAAGACTGACACAGGTTTTTTTCTATCAATCTCGTAGGAATGACTGATGATGCGTGAAAAGTGGATATTTTTCAATTTTTACGTTTAATAAAATAACGTAAACATCGTAAAATATCAACGTTTATTCCCGGATTTCTATTGAAATGCTAGATGGGCTTATTTCAAATGGCTAAAAGTAAATTATCATTTTATATTGAGTCGAAATACTGCCACTGAAACAAGTGAAAATTTACTCCGAAAATGTAAAAAATTACTAGTGCAACAATTTGTTTTTTGTGAAACTATGACATTTTTTTCTTCAGGCTTGATTTTATACTCGTAAAGTTCTTTTTAAATTCTTTTCGAATTCTTTTTAAATGTAGGATTAAAAACGATCTGCTTGGTCGATTTCAGACTTTTTTTTTAATTTTTGTTTTAAAACAACATTGATTAAATAATTACATAGAAATATAATGTGAATGTCAAAATTAATTTTATTTGCAGTATTTATAAACGACTAAATTCTAGTCTGAAAACAGCGAATTCGTGAGTTATAAAATTTGATTTGCAATTGCTCAAACAACTTTCATTTCCTACTAAGTGACCTCGTAACATCTCTGACAAAAGTTTCTCAAATCTTTTGCAAGGATATTTACGAGACAACTTGTTTAAAATTAAATGAAGAGTTATAGAAGATTCGGAATTTTAATGGCGAAATATTTCGAGCATCCAGTTATATTGCAAATTGCGAATTTTATTTTAAAGTTCATAAATTATTATGACACTTGTGCATATTTTCATGCGAATCAGAGTTAACGTGCTTGGACGTCGTGAAACTCTGATGAAATGAAAAGATTTCTACCAAGATGAGATTTTTGATTAAAATATTAAGAAATACTGTATTTTACATTGGTATTTTCATATTGATTGCTATAATAAAATTGTGCTGCAAAAATTGGGTTTAACTGATACTGGAATGTGAGAGTATCAATTGACTCAAGTGTGCATTTTCAAAATTTACACCAAGAAATAAAATAAAAACTGATGAAAATAAAAAAATTTTACATGAAATATTGAAATAACAATGTTTTTCAAGGAATGATACTCAAATAGTTGTGTGAATTGTATTATTGAATAAACCGAGAATATCAAAATTTGTGAAATTGTGTTGAAAAGAGTATTCAAAACGTATTATAATATGTAGAATTTTGATAAGGAATAAAAAACAAAACGAAATTGTAAAAAAACTGCACGTACTCTTATATTTTTTATTTTTAAAAGGCTCTTTAACAAATGCCTTCTAAGGTGACTTCAAACATTCGTTTGTATTTTTAATAAATGTTGTAGCGTTATTTCAAAACGAGTTTGAGTTAAACGCTCAACTATTTTTTCACAATTTTATGAATTTATGGTTTATTATTTTCAATTAGTTAAATTTATACCCATGACTTTTTTTATGTATTTATTCTTCAGTTTCTTTCATTTCTTTTACCATGCAGTAAATTGGATAAAAAATTTTCATCTACAAATTTATGTATGAAAAACACTGAATCTCAATGATGAGAAAACAAATCATCATTTTTTAAACGAATTTATAGGAAAACAGTCAATTGAATATTGTGTTACAAAACACGCAAAATTTTCAAAACTCCTGTATCTAAAATATCAGAATCCGAAATTTTTCTGATCTTGAAATTTTGAATTTCTCTTTCATTGCATAACTATTGTTATATCATTTAATTATTGTCTTTTTTAGTCTGATTTTATAGAAAATTTAAATAAAAAAATCGCCAGAAAAAAATTATTAACATTGAAGACTAGAAACTATTGGTTTTCAAGTAGTTAATAGTATTAAAGTGAAATTTTCATTGAAATATTAATTCAGTAATAAAGAAAATTTTTGAAATCAAACGTAGGTACTGCAAAATTCTTTATTTGTGAATTTATTTCAAAATTTTATTGATAATCAATACGATTTCAACCGATTTTCAATTTTAAATCTTCTTACACGGAGATAAATAATTTGGTTACAGCAACCATTAACTTAGTAAAATATGAACCCACTAAAGTTTTAGGTACTACAACCAAAGTTTCTGTTATAGCAACTAATGCTCAATTTTCATGACTGATCATGAGATTATATTGCCCAAAGATTTGGTTGCACTACCCAAAACTTTGGTGGGCTCATATTTTACTAAATCAATGGTTGTTGTAACCAAAAATTTCTCTCCGTATAGCGAAGACGAATGCAGATGAAAAAAGGTAAAATCGATTCGGGCTTCAACTTCATTTCCCTTGTAAAACAAGAAAAAACGCTAGTAACTACATATTTTTAAATCAAAATGAAGTTGAAAATACATTCAAAGAAGTTGAATTGAACACGAGCTTTCAACTCGGGTTTTACGACGACGCAAGCAGATAGAATATTTTACTTATTTCTTGGAGTAAATTTTACTTCATATCATTATCTAGACTGGAATTCATCAAATTCAAATCAAATCAATGAGAGTGAATTTTTACTTGGAGTGATTTTCCAACCCTCGAGGGTGAAAGGCAACTCTGGAATAGTGTATTCCCAGTGAACCTGTGAGCTCACTGGGTTTTCACTCTTTTTGAAACGAAATTCAACTCAATTTTGAGATAATACTTCAACTAGAATATTGTAACTCGATTTTCCTAGAAAAGACGATGCACTGTAATTATGTAAAACGATATTCTCTGTATAAGTGACCATGGTACTCCGTCTCTGCGTAGAGTGAAAATCTACGAATAGTCGTAATCGTCTCAGAGAAATCGATCGAAAATAGCCCACGTAGCGCCAGCAGAACCGGGTCATCACCCGTCCGTACCTTTTTTCAAGCGCGCTCGTACCAGGAAAGTAAACAATAAGATCAGCAGCGATGATGGCAGTGCGAGAACGAAGGAATTAAAGGAGAACCCAGGTGACGATGAGCCACGGCAGGAGCCTGAAGATGGCCCGGGCTGCCCCAGCGGTGATGCTGGGCATCGGGGGCGTGCTGCCGTCCTCGAGGTACTGGTAGCTTTTTGCGGCGGCCTTGGTCTTGACGATCCTGTAGTTGGGCACGGAGATGTCGACGTGGTTGTTGAGGAAGTTTTGAATCGAGTTGGTGACGCACCAGAGGAAGCCCTGTTCGTCGAAAGCGAAAGAGCCGGGCCATTGCATGAGGCTGTGGTCCCTGGAGATGAGCCGCTGGCCGGTCGTGAACGCGGGGTTGTGCCTCGTGTCCCACATGGCGACGGCGTCGTCGGCGAGGAGGCCGAAGTAGAGAACCCCGGTGGAGGACATGATCATCCCGTCGGTCTGCGAGTTCTTCTTGCCGAGCTCGCGGACGAGGGCGGAGACGTTGCCAGCAGGGTCCTTGAGAGCGGAGGTCGGCAAGGAGTAGAGGTGAAAGGAGGAAAGGGGCGAATAGAAGATGCTGCGCGGGGTGGTGGTGGCAGATGCCGGCGAGAGGGCGATCCCGTCCACGTGGACAGGCGAGTGCACGTGGGTACGCGAGACCATGAAGCCTATGGCCTCGGCCTCGGCCTTCATCGAGTTGTGCCGTATCTTCCAGGAGCTCGTGTTGCGCAGGGAGAAGACGATAACGCCCGGGTCTTCGCGGCTTGAGTCGGTGATGTACGCGAGGCCCCCGTCCTCGTGGTCGAGGACGATGTCGTTGAGGTAGGACGAATCGTGGGGCGTCACCTCCGGAGGGAACACGTAGCTACGGAGGACCTGGCCCTGGTTCTCGAGGTCGAGGATCACCAGCCGAGGGGGGCACCTTGCGGTGGCCTCGAGGGTCAAGGTCGCCGTCCTACCCGAGTCCAGGACCCACATCCTGCCCAGCGGATCGATCTCGAAGGACTGCACGAACTGGAAGGCCGAGCAGTCGCCGATCTTTTGCATCTCCCAGGACGGGTAGGCCTCCAGTTTCGGAGCCGTCACGCCGTTCTGGGGCGTCGAGGGCGTCACGCCGAGAGTCACAGGCACCCCGTCTTTCCACCTGGGGATCGACAAATACATGTTGCCCTTCCACAGCTTAAGCCCGGCGATGGCGTTGTTGGCCTCGACGTAGTCGCCTCTCTGGATGGCCTCCTCGCGCGCCGCCTTCGACGGCCACGCCACGTCGATGTAGTTCCACTGGAAGATGACCCGGAACGGCTCGTGGGCCCCGATCACGAGGCCCATCGCACCCAACAGCAGCAGCGTCAGCAGCAACTTGATCACTCCCTTCGGCATTATCAGTCTCGCACACGACAACAAGACACTTAGTTTTCGACGAAACGCCTTGAACGATTAAATCCTCTATTATTCGCGATCGACGCTCGGTTCCCTCGGCGACGATCGCGCTTGAACCATAGCGTGCGGCGCTCGCGTTCACACTGACTGACTAATAGCTGCGGCCGGTAGCGCCGACAGAGGAGGAGGCCTCGTCGCCGTCCTCCTGTCATCCCTTCACCCTGCTGCTGCTCCTGCTGCTGCTGTTGCTTCAGCCCACCTTACTTGCATCGCACATAGCCGCAATTACCGCTCTCGCCTCTCCCTGCTCTCCCTCGTTTTCTTCTTTCTCGCCCCCTCCTTCCTTCTCACTCGTGCATTTTTCCTTCACCTGCTTGTCAATATATCCTTCGTAACTTGGGTATTTCTAAGGATCCATGAAATCGTAGAAAATTACACCAACAAACTTTGTCAATATTTTTTGGCAAAGAAATATTTGCCTTTAATATTATTTTAATTTATTAATTTTTTTTTTAATATTCGTGATGTTTAAAATGGAACATTTATATCGTATTTCTTAAAAAAACATGCTTGGATAGTTCTCGAAAAAAAGTTTTTTCACAACTTAAGGAATTTTCTGATTTTTCTAAGGATTTCTATACATCAACTTTTTAAAGATTTTTGAGAAAATCATATAAAGATTTTAAGTATTTCATGCTATAGTATTAAAAATTTCTAGTTGGCTATATTATTTGTTATTTATCATTGTTAGCTATACTTATTATTTTCATTGCTTTAAAAATGTTTCCCTATACATTGTACATAGTCAAACATTCATCTCAGAAAGAATTCTTCTGAAGTTAGAATAATTGTTCTTTTGAGTTAGAAAAATCAAAAATTCTAGCCTTAATTTGAATTTTACTGATTTTTTGATTAAGTAGTGTTACTTCTATGGATTTTTTTTTATGATCATTTTCGTCTATTTTTCGTGAAATAATTTTGTTGTGAAAATTTCCTTCGTATAAAGATTTCTAGTATTTCTCGCATTTTTTCAGTATTTACGAAAATCAAAAAGATTTTTCAGTATTTTTATAGATTTTAGTATTTTCGTAGATTTTTATATATGCCAATTCTCAAAATTCAATGCTTCAGAATGCAAATATCGATAGATTTTGATAATTTCATAGATCATAGATTTCGTGGATAATTCGGTCTAAGTTAATTTTAAGTATTTTATTTATTCCTTAAATCTGTTTATTTTTTTAGTATTTATAAGAATTTTTATCGTTTTCTAGTATTTCTATACAGTGATGCCATTTGTGCAGATTTTTCGAAAACGCAATTTTTTCATTGAATTCAATGAATTTCAGTATTCCTCAGAAATTTTATGACTCAAAAGATTTTCTGGTATTTTAATGAATTCCTATCTAAATTTTTTAGAACTTCATTTCCAAATTTAAAAGTATTTAGGTTCTTACAACTTTCATAAATTTCAATCTTTTTTTATAAATCACTATTTAAAAAAAATTTTCCCACGTTTTATTATAGGAAACGTTTGGCTATATATTGTATTATAATTTAGTTCCAGAAAAAATTCCTTTCAAGTTGGAATAATTGTTATTTTGAGTTAGAAAAACTAAAAATTCTGAACCTAGTTTGAATTTTACTCATTTTATGTTTCAGTTTTGTTATTTTCATACATTTTTTGTGTATCATCATCACTTTTGTCTATTTTTCGTGAAATAATGAATTCATCATTTTAATAACGCTTAAACTAGTAAAAAATATCGGTGACAAATCTATCAGTGATACATCTCAATCGTTAGAAGTATCTCGCTGTATACTGAAAATTACAAGCCGATCAGTAGAGTTCATCAGTTTACAAAAACAGTCTATAAATTTTTGCAAATGGCATGCAATAAAACTATATTTGGGTGGATATCAATATGCTTATCCAAGATAAGACAGTTTCTTACAAGGTATAACATGAATACTTGAGTTATGGATTTGTAAGACCGGAGAAAAAATTTATATGTGTGGAATAAATCAACTGGACCAACGATGGAATCCTAAAAAACCTCGAAACATTTATAATATCAATTTCTGACACTAAAAGAACAACAAAGTTGTATCATTAGGCTTGGAAAACACATCCCCAAAGCACCACTCATTATCTTTTGCCTCTTATCACCCTGAGGATCAATTATTTCATCTCAATCAATTTCGAGGTCGACTAAACAATCATCTTAAGGATAGTAATTTCGCAGTTCAAGTCGCAAACGAGATAATTGCCTCGCAAAATGCCCGTACTGAAATCGAACGACAACGTTTGATTTTGATTACCGGCGCACGATTCGATGACTCAGTGGTACAATCATTGCCTCCTCAAGTGAAGGAATGACGATTTATGATTCTCGAGGAAATTCAGCGTGAGTGCAAGCGCGCTTCGATGATGGACGCCTCATTGGAAAACGCATTTTATCGCGTCCACGGTGAATCATGCACGTTCCATTCGACGTGTTTTTCCTGCTCGTTCGATTATCGCCAAGACTGCTCAATTCAGTTGCACACACCATCTGATAACGTGCCTCTTCCATTAGCATATTGCAGTTTTTGAAAGATTGCCGACGTCGTCAATTAATTACTCAGCTGCAGCTCCGATTTATTTCATAATGAAGCCTTGTCTCCAAATTTCAAATTCTTCTTTTTTTGCAAGCAACACTTTTGTCTACTCTTGCATAACAAAATCTTGTTTCAAGATATGACTCACGTTGTGATTCAATTGCAGGAGATTTTTCCAATTAATTTCAATCACAAAAAATGCTCACTTATTCACGTTCTTTTAATCGCGTGCATCGAGCGCACCTTCGATGAGTCATCGAAACCTGAATAATTATTGAAGTGACCTGAAACAGGAGATCCAAGATCCACAGGGTTGATTTTGTAATTCTTTAGAAGCTAGAGACACTTTTCCTGGTTCCATGATTTTCATCCCTTCTTAATTTTTTTTCTATCTCTTGCAAAGTTAGGAAATTTAAGGTACAAACAAGTAACAAATGCATTTTTATTTAATGAAATCCTAAGTAGGTCAGCGGAATTCCACAGTTTTTGTGTCTCTCTCGCTCTGGAGAGGTTCCCATTCTATGCATCTCTCTCGCACTCACCGGAAACTCAGCGGCGCTCCCACTATAACTGTATTATAGAAAAATTACAAAATTTTGAATATTATCGAACATATTATACTTAAAAAAATTTTCCACATTTTGTACGACTTTAATAATATACGAAAATTGAATTAATTTATTTAAGGACTATACCAAGTTTCCATAATCACGAAGTAACCCTCAATTTTACTAAATACTGTACTGGCGTAATGTATTTGGTACGCATATTTACTAGTAGAAAGGTTGCGACATACGAGTTGAAGTAATTAATTAGAGGAATAGCAATGTATGCACAATAAATTGGTTGTTGCGAACATTGATAAGATCGAAATAAATTCACGATGAGAACTAATTGAGAGAGCTGCTACAGTGTCCGCGCATACTCAACACTATTCCATCGCTAAATCATCGAGCAGCATCTGTATAACATGGCGAAGGCGACATACAAAAGCCACATTCTCGCACGTTTCTCGTTTCTAAGGTCTATTCGCAAATAGTGACGCTCCGGCAATATCAACAAGAGCCACATTACCATTGCATTCCTATTCACCATCATCCTCCTCCTTCAAATTAATAGCTCCACATTGAATCTATTTGAATGGACCATCATATTTACTATTTCAAACACCATCAAATCATCAAACATCATTTTACATTCTCTCGTGACTCGCATTTCAAATGAGCATACTTTAGAAAAACATTTTTAATTTGGTGTAGTTTATATACTGAAATAGTAAGAATATTTTTCTGCACAGTTTTTATCTTCTATAGATATTCAGACATTTGTTAGTTGGAAAATCAAGTAAACTTTCAACCTAGCTGAGTGCAGTTGGAGTCCGATGGAAATTTTAATGGAAAACAAATAGCGGAATTCGCGATAAAATACTTTCCGGGTCGATGAAAAACTCAAGGACAATTTTCCGTTTGTTTTGAAGGAGACGTACGTATCTTGGCATTGAAGGGGATGGTATACAATCGGTATATCTCATAGTTTTGTTAATTTAAAAAACCTACACTGAGAAAAAAACCTTGCACTTTTTGCCAGATATATTGCAAAAAGGACAATATTATTTTACTTTTTACAATGTCATATAGTATAAATTAGAATATGCATGACAGTTTTTACCATACGATGTTGGAAATTTTAAAATGTACACATGCAATTGGAATTTTTACTTTACTACTACAAAGAATCTTAAACCTGTGTATAGTGAAACATGTTATATAATATTTTAACTTTTATAACTTGTTCTTCAACTTGTAAAATATGATATTTCATGTAAAAGAAGAAAATATTGTACATGTAAAAATATGCATGGCGAAAATTCATTATATAAAATAAAATTTACCATACATTTTCGAATTTCTCCAATATTGTATCTTATTTTGTCGTTCAGCTTATTAGTGATCTAAATTAGTAAGAATTACAAAATGATACTGTAAAAAGTACGAGATGTATAGTAAAAAACGATATATGCAAAGGAATTATTACAACAAAATATATTTGTTGCTACAGTATCATTTGACAATATTTACAATTTGGTGTTGCAAAAATTACTAAATTATCCAACAAAAAGTACAATATGTCTGAGTGATAAGTATAGTTACAATATTTCTTTCTCAGTGTATCAAGCATTGAAAAAAACAACCGCAGTTGGAACTAATGAGTGACAACTATAAAATTCGTATTTCTCTCAATCAACGTATTTATTATTGACCCAAATCAAACGTTTCGCTCGCAACATGGATTTATTCTTTAATCAACTCTGATTCAAGGGAAAAGTGTTTTTTTTTTTGGATGAAGCACTTGTGGAAAAGTTTTTACGCAGCAAAGGAGAGTCGAGAAAAAATTATGAAAAATCATCGAAAGATGTAATAATGATTGTGAAACATTCTTCTCTCTCTATTCACACATGATACTCAACACTTATATACAATCAATAAATAAACTCGATCCACGATTTGTTTTCTACTTGTGTTTCCAACGTGGGAGAAGTATGGACTCCTCCCACGCGTACGCTGTCATTTGAGTAATTCGATGATTTTCCTAGTCCCAACAGGGCCCCGAAATTCACGTGTTTCTCGCGATTATCGAATCAATTATTTGTTAGTATTTGATTAATTCATAAATATTTAATCATAATAAATATTTAATAAATTTAAAAAATAAATTAGGTACTAATTGTATTATTAGTAATTTTAGTAGTAATTTATTAGTATTTCATTATTGATAGTGTTATTTGGACTTTTTTCTCTTTCTTTTTTGAATATTATATCGTTTTATGTCATATTTCAGATCCTGTTCATAATTTCTTATGATTTTATTTTTTCAAATAAATTACATTTTTTACAGTGTATTGTATGCGAATTTTCGTAAAAAACAGTGAAGAATAAATATAAAAAAGTACGAACTTGTTGAGTACTTGAAAAATTGTTAAAACTTTTGTTATTGTGGGGATATAAGAAGGAGCAATAATAATATTCATTGGGTCGAGTTGAAGTGATTTCGTGTGGTTGTAAAAAATGAAACACAGCGTGTGAATAGACGTTTTTATTTTCAATAGCTCGAACGTGGTAGAATGCGAGATTAAAGTATGCGAAATTGAAGATAAAATAACATGTGAACTGCAGAACTAGGTATATACGACATACATACATACATAATACTCGTACATACATACATAATGTATAATAGAATTAACGGCGGCGGCGGTGGAACCTTCTCTTTTCTTCGTTCTTCGGGTTGCAGCAGCAGCACTTTGATGCTTCTATTTCTAGATCCGATGCATGCAGGTTTAGCATGGTTTAGTAGGCCACTGGGAAACGGAAGAAGAGGGTGCGGCATTTGCTTATACGTCACTTGCATAAGCTTCGTTAATGGCATATCTTCGCTCAAACTCGAATCTTTAATGTACGCCCAACACAAAATGAAGAAATCATTTTTCATCGTTGATTCTTCACCTGCCAATTTTCAATTTCGCTGTCATGGCAGACTTAACGAATTTCAGATTAATTCAGATTTGTTACAGCCTTGTAAAATATTGAAAACCATCACGGAAAAAACATTTTTATTAGTCCAATGAAAATTTCATTGTCCATGCATGCAAATGAAATTTTTTTATTGATACAAGGAGTTTTTTCATCAGCACAAAAACATAACTCTTGTTTCAAAATAGCAAGTAATGATGCTTATATATACTTCCCTTATCCAAATGAAAAAAATTTTCTTGATATATGGACAATGATATTTTCATTGGATGAATGAAACATTTTTTCCGTGGAAATATCATCTTGAATTTCAATTTGTTTCACAGTTAGTATTCGCAATTTGCAGGTGAAAATGTTGAAAACCATTGATTTTGACTTTTTTCGACTTTAAAGTTGAAAACTGATGTGAAATGCATTTTTTGTATTTCACCTTAATTTGATGTTCAAATCGTGTTTTACAATTTCCTATTATATTTAATGTATACCTTAAGGTAATTAAAAAATGTTGTAGCGTTATTTCAAAACGAGTTTGAGTTTAACGCTTACGAATATTTTTTCACAATTTCATTAATTTATAATTTATTATTTTCAATTAGTTCAATCTATACACATAAATACTTTTTATATATTTATGTCTCAGTTTTTTTCATTTCATTTACCACGCAGTAAGTTGGATGAAAATTTTTCATTTACGAATTTATGAATGAGAAAACACTAAATTCAAATGATGAGAAAACAAATCATCATTTTTTACAAGAATTTATAGGAATACAGTCAATTGAATATTGTGTTACAAAGTACACAAAATTTTAAAAATTCCTGTAACTGAAGTGTCGGAATCCCAAATTTTTCTGATTTTGAAATTTATAATTTCTCATTTATTGCTTAACTATTGTTATATCATTAAATGATTGTCTTTTTTACTTTTATTTTGTAGAAAATTCAAATAGAAAAATCGTCAGAAAAAATTATTACCATTGAAGATTATAAACGATTGATTTCCAATTAGTAGATAGTATTAAGGTGAATTTTTCATTGAAATATTATTTCAATAATAAAACTAAATTTAAAAATCAAGCATAGATAGTGCAATATTCTTCATTTTTTAATTTATTTCGAAATTTTATTGATAATCCCAACAATTTCATTAATTTATAATTTATTTATTTCAATTAGTTGAATTTATACCCATAACTTCTTTTCATGTATTTTTTTCTCAGTTTTTTTCATTTCTTTTACCATTCAGTAAATTGGATAAAAAATTTTCATCTACAAATTCATGAATGAGAAACATTGAATTCAAATGATGAGAAAACAGATCATCATTTTTTAAATGAATTTACATATTTAATATTGTTTTACAAAATAAGCAAAATTTTCAATATCCCTGTATCAAAAATATCAAAATCTCAAATGTTTCTGTTCTTGCAATTTTAATTTTCTCATTCTTTGCATAACTTACTATAGTTAACCCTTGTTGTGCACACTTCATAAAAATTACGTATTGTGCACATAGGGTATGTCATACCCCAGTCACATTAAACATTTATAACAAACAAACAATTTGTTCTTTTGACCTAAAAAAATATGAGCGTCTAATTTGAAGCTTTGCGAATAAGAACTAGTGGTTAAAAGTATAATTTTGCATTGTTAAACAATAATAAAAAAAACTTTTTAAAAAACCAAAAAATTGATTTTTTCTACTCAAAAATTAATAAAAAATTCATTTTTTAATATTTCTTGCTAACTTTTTAAGATTTATTTCTTGAAATACTATACTTTCAATAAAATATATTGGTTTATATGAGTGTTTAAAAAAGTATATTTATTTTGCTATATGATATCAAGCGCTTTTGTTGAAAATAAGAGGATACAGTGTCGGGAAAAGAGTGGGTTTTTTTCTCAATTATTCTTTATTGAGGGTTTTGTGAACATTTTATAATATGAAAAAAGTTAAATTATGAAAAATTAAGACAATTACAAAAGTTCAAGACTCCAAAGTTAAGGACTCAAAAATTCGTCCTCCATCCGCAATCGATTCCCAATAGGGTGACTACTTGAATTATAGGCCATCTACGTACATTCCAAATATGTTAATTTATAAACGAAAAAAGATAACGTCTTTTTTGCGATCAATTTACGCTATTCTCACGCCCATGAGACAAAAAACATCGACATTTAAACAGTTACCATTATTAAGGAAATTATACGTACTGTGCACATGGGGTATGCCATACCCCAAAATTCCGAGAAGTCAACTTCTAACCACTGACAAAAAGGCACTAACGTCAGGAAAGGAAAGCTGTATACATGGTCTTTAAGTATCAACCCTTGACTAAAATTAGGTAGCA
>JAPYZL010179058.1:0-17832 GCA_030522825.1 Platygaster orseoliae
AGAATTCTGCCGCTGATTTTATGGCTGCTCGAAAAGAGGGCTGTGTTCACGCGATTCATCGTAAAAAAGCGGCCATTCGAACACATGCATGGAAAAAACTTATTTTTTGATTGAAAGATATAACTACGACTGGAAATTTTTACCAAACGAATGGTAAAAAGTCCTGTAATTGTCGATATTTTTTGCCAACATTTTCAGTATTCAATGTGTTTAGGATATTTTACCAAACGTGTTTGGTATTTTATACGACAAAGTTGAAAAAATCTAACAAAGGTACAGGAGAATCTCCGTTTATTTTGGTAAAAAGCCCTAATGTTGGAAATTATCACCACTTCGCCAAAAGTTTGGTAAATTCTACCGCCGTTTCGATAAAATTTACAAAAAATTTTTCTCCGTGTCCTAAATATTATTAAAAACGTTCTATTTTATTTAAGGTAAAAGAAAAGTATGATTTAGAAGTGAATTTTTCATACGCTTTAATAACGTCTACGTGGATTAAATATCGAACAAAGCAATGGAATGAAATTCGAAGGAATAAAAAAATTCATGCATTTGGTTGTTTTCCCCCGTGAAATTGAAATACATAAGAGAATTAATTTGAACTTTTCAATTACTTACCTGCCAGCGATGAACGCACCGTGGAAATGATCTCAGAGACACGTTATTTTCAGAAGATTTCACTGTCAAGAATAAAATAGAATAATCTTCCGTTGAATAAAGTTCTGCGAAAATTTTATAACATTAGAAACAAATAATCGTGAAATAAGGGATGGTATTTATTGTTCAGAAATTTTTTTATGCATTCTTGACTTTTTGTGTAAATTTATTGTACATACAGATTTTTGTCCAGCAGTTGATTGTGCATAATTTTTTGTGCAAATTGAAATTCGAGCTTGTTTGTTATATAGACAAGAAAATAGTTGCAACAATCGATGAAAAATCTGAATTGTATTCTTAGTGATTTGGTTTTTATAAAAAATGGCACAATTTTTAGCAGAATTATGAATTTCTTATAAAAATTCCTTTTTTTATAAAGTCGACCTTATAAAATTCTTAGGAAATTTCATAAAACTCAGTTTAAATTTGTTATTATTATCATTATCATTATCATTATTATTATTATTATTATTATTATTATTATTATTATTATTATTATTATTATTATTATTATATCATCATCATCATCATTATTATTATTATTATTATTATTATTATTACTATTTAGTATAAAAACCTCATAAAAACCAGTTACACTTTTTAGCAAAATTTTAAAATACTATAAAAAATAATTCATGTGAAATATCATGATTTATTGAATATTTCGATATAAGTTATTTCACGAAATTTTCTTTAAAAAACTGTATTAAAAGAATATTAACATAGAAAACGAAAAATAAAGGAAGCTCTGAAAATATAGTCACAACTAAAGTTAAAAAATACAAATAACCTGAAAAATTTCGAACGACTTTTTTTCGGAAAAACTATTTAAATAGAAAAATTTATTAGGAAAATTATAAAACTATTTTAAAACTCAGCTTAAATATAATCATTATTATTATTATTTTCTTTGTGATAAAAACCTCATAAAAACCAGTTACACTTTTTTTAAAAATTCAAAATCATATAAAAAATAAATTACATGAAATATCATTATTTATTAAAGACTTCAATATAAAGTATTTCAGAAAATCGCATTAAAAAAACCGTAATTAAAGAATATTAACATAGAAAACGAAAAATAGAAGAAACTCGAAAAATATAGTCATCAACTAAAGTTAAAAAATACAAATAATCTGAAAAATGTAGAAAGACTGTTTTTCCGAAAAACTTTTTGAATAGAAAAATTTGTAAAGAAAATTATAAAATTATTTTAAAACTCAGTTTATATTTGTTATTATTATTATTATTATTATTATTATTATTATTATTATTATTATTATTATTATTATTATTATTATTATTATTATTATTATTATTATTATTAATTATTATTATTATTTATTATAAAAACCTTATGAAAACCAGTTACACTTTTTAGCAAAATTTTAAAATACTATAAAAAATGAATCATATGAAATATCATTATTTATTGAATACTTCAATATAAAATATTTCTCAAAATCTTATTAAAAAAATCGTATTAAAAGAATATTAACATAGCAAACGAAGAATAAAGGAAACTCTGAAAATAAACTCATCAACTAAAGTTAAAAAATGAAAATAACCTGAAAAATTTAGAAAGACTTTTTTCAGAAGCACTGCTTGAATTGAAAGTTTTTTTATAAAACTAATTTTTGTATAAATTTTATACAGAAAAAAATTTTCATGAAAAAATTATTTTCTAAAAATGTCTATAGGACATAGAATTTTATAAGGAAAGCTTTTTTTATAAGGTTTTTATAAGGTTGCTATATTAAAAAAGTTTTTCTAATAAAAATTTTTTAAGGTCGATTTCATATATACAAATTTGTATAACTTTTTTTTTTAAATCAAATTACTAGGTACAAATCAGCAACACAAGTAAATATTGGTATTATTTACAAATATTTTTATTTACTTATTTTATAATTATGAAATTATCATCACTATATAATTATTATCAATAATTGTATTCTTTAGAAGCATTCGTCAATTTTAGGTTACCTATTACAAGTTGATATAATTATAAACAATGGTATCGTTTTTTTACGAATGTAAACAATTATAATACGCACAATGTTAACAATTCACAAAAAATTTATGCACAATAGATACCCTCCCTAAAATAAAACTGGCCGTAATATTTGTTGATAATAATTAGAAGAGCGAAGAAGATTCCAACGAAAATTGGGCAATAATAATCGGGAAAGAAAAGGACTGACTTCCAAAATATTACGTGAAAGGGTCGACGCCTACGATAGATTGTAAGGGTTGTGAAGCTGTGTACGTGGGTGAAACTAAACGAAAAGAATTAAGGAACATGGAAGTTATATTTCATATGCTTCATCTACTGCCACGGTTGTCACTGAACATAGGACAGATAATAATCACGAATTCGATTGGCCAAATCCCAAAATTCAATATAGGAAAAGTTTTTTTTTGTACAAGTCAGTACGCTGAAATTGTTTAAGCAAAAGAAAACATGAAAAAGTTAGTAAATTTGGATGGTTAAACTTTTGAACAAATCTATGAAATATCGTTAACAACGAATAAATAATTATATGGTTTTATTTCCAGATCTTCCCAAAAGTTTTCAAAAATCACTTGATTTCCTTTTTACTTAAAATGTTTCAAAAAGCTTGATTTTTATAGAAATCGTGGTTTTTGTGAAATCAAAATCAATCAAAATCTCGTGCGAATTTCGAAAACTCATAAATTCATTCTTAAAAAACTCGCACAACTTTATATCTTTCCAGCTTAAAAATTCACTTTCAGAAACCAGTAGAGTTCATAAAACGAAACACTTCACTTGTTTTAATGGCAATTTTTATGTTCCGGAATCAAGTGGCGATGTTAAATGTGAAAAAAGGCGGACAGAAAAGTTTTGCTGTGCGTTTCTCGGCGCGCATGCCAAGCTACGAAGCATGTTATTTAAGGGCTGATTCTACGCGAGTTTCATCACTGTATCGCCACCACTTTGGTGAATCATTGCCCTCGAAATCGAAAAAAAAAACCCTCAAGTTACAGTTTTTCATTGATTCTATCCCAAATCTGTAAGAATCCCGAGTTTTTCGACTCGTTCGCCAGATTTCTCATCTACTTTTTCCTGGGATCTTCTAAAGGTATTTATAAACTTCGCAATAAAAACTGTAGTTTTTTATTTTAAAATTTTTTCTCAATTACTTGGAATGAGTTGCAGAATTACAAGAGATATTCATATAAAGTTTTTTTTTTAACTTATTTTACATGTATCAATTATTGTGCGAGAATGGAAATTCGTCAGATGAAAAGACAAACTTATAAATAGTTTATATTATTTATTTATTTTTTAATTTGGTATTCTGAAAGTAGAGAAACTATAGTGTTGGTTTTTTTTTCTATAGAAATTACAGTTATAAAAAGAATGGAAGTCAAAATTTTATAGAAAAAAATTAGCACATTGTTTTTTTCTTTTTAAAGTAAATAATTGAATTAAAAAGTATTAAAACAGGAATATAATAAATAAATAAACGAAACGTCATAACGTCTTTTTCTCCAGTAACAATTTCGCAATAAAAACCGTTGTTCACTTATTTTTAAGTTTTTTCTCAATGAATTTGAATAAATTATAAAATTATGAGAGATATTCATTGAAGGTTTTTTTAAACTTATTTTACATGTATCAATTATTGTGTGAGAATGGAAATTTGTACAATGAAAAGGCAAATTTAGAAATAGTTTATATTATTTATTTATTTTTAAATTGATATTCTGAAATTTGTGGAACTATAATTTTGGTTCGTATTTTTTCTATAGAAATGACAGTTATAACAAGAATAGGAGTCAAAGTTTTATAGAAAAAGTTCGAATTTTATACCTTTTTTATAGAAACAATAAGGATATTGTTTTTTATTTTCAAATAACTAAGTGAATCAACAATTATTTAAACAGAAATGTAATAAATAAATTAACCGAACATGATTTTGCATAACAAATTTTTTACCGTTATCAATTTTGCTATAAAAACCATCAGTTACTTTTTAAGAAAATTTTTCTTAATTGGCCATAATAAAATATTTCGAGAATTATTCAAAAAAGGTTTTATTAAATGTTTTTAAAGAATAGTAATTATTTTGTGGATATCGAATTTTTATAAATAAAGTTAAGTTAGTTAGTTAAACAAATTTTATTGAGTCAACAAAAATTCGATGAAATAAGCTGAAGGTGATAAAAGTGTCTTTTAATTATTCGAAAATATTATCTAAGTTAATCGAAATATATTCTACAAGTTTTCAAATTGCGAGATTTATTTAAAACTGATTTCTATGTTCTAAAAGTTTTTTTTTCTATGTTCTAGAAGTTTAAGAATTGTTTATTCTATGTACATACCAATATATTTTCAAGTTCAATATTTTATTATTTCCGATTTAATTATTGTTGATTCACGCAACTTTTACAACTAATAAAAGTTAATAATAACAGAAAGTTCTAAACTGTGTTTGAATAAAATAAGTTACGAAAATTCCAGGTTATTTTTAAACTCCTTAAACTGAAACTTGCAAATACGATTTTCATATCTCGTAAAAGCGTATTAAATAAATGATATAAAAATAACCAGAGAATCTTTTATTTTTTTTAGAGTAATTTCGCGAACCGAAAAATTATGAAAAAGAAATATTATATTATTATCATTATAGAATAAACTAGAGGTAATTTTGCGTTGCAAGTTATTCTTCATACGAAATTTGTGAAGAAAACAGTCTTCTGTTTATTAAAAACTTTTTTCTCACAATCAGTGAAATGAAATTGATTTCAGAAAAAATTGTAAAAATTCAATAATTATTTAGAAAAAGGTCATACGTATATCAGTTATTTTATGACAATGATTGTATTTTAAAAAGCAAAGTAGCGAAAAATGAAAATCAGTTTAAGTTATTCATTTACCTTTAATTGCGAAAAATAATTTTCTAATTTATGATATAATAATTTTTGTTCACAATTTATTTAATTAGTGACTAACAATAGAAACCATCAAGGTCCAATTTTTTCATGAATTCTTCAAAGCAAAACTTGTAAACACAATTTTACATCTCGCAAAAGTGGATTTTGTAAATGAAATACAAATAATTTAAAAATCATCTCTCATTTCAAAGTAACTCAGTGAATCGACAAGCATAAAAAAACTAATTAATAAACGAAAGTTTATTTTTTATTAATGTTTTTCTCCTTTTAAAGTTTGCACTGAAAATCGTCCTTTGTTAATAAAATATAATTTTTTTAATAAACGAAATGAGTTGTTCAGATCTTAGAATTTCGAAGCCTATTCAAAAAAATTTTTTAAAGACATTATATTAAAAATATCAATTATTATCTAACAATTTTGCTTACAAATACAAAAAAGAAACTCAGCAATTTTTTATATGATGTACCTATAGTTTTCAAAATTAAATATTATATGATTCATAAAACAAGAATTCAAGTTGGAAGTTCTTCAAATAAGTGACACTTTTAAAAAAATTATCTCAAAGTAATTTGTAAAAAAATCGACGAATATAAAAAAGAAATATAATTAAATAAAATCGTCTTCCATTAATAAAAATTATTTTTCTTAGTAAATTAAAATTAATTGTTCAGGTCTCATCAGAAGATTCTTTTTTCAACGCTTTTTTACACATATAAATTATTAAAATATAAAAAAGGACGAACTCAGTAATTGTTTATCCCAGATAACTATATTTTTTAAACTTGAATATTCCATAACTCATGACACAATAATTATAATTCACAATTTATTGAAATGAGTGTGTATAAAAACCACAAAGGTACTTTATTATTAAAATTTCTTTAAATCCCATATCTCGCAACTGCGCATTTTATAAATGAAATGAAATTAATTAGAAAATCGTCTTTTCCCATTTCACAATAACTCAATGAATCCACAAATACCTAAAACAGGAATATAATTGAATAAAGCAAAAGTAATTTTGCGTTACACGTTATTCTCGATTCACAGTAAAATGTTTCGATTGGTTATTCGTTGTAAAATTTCCCGCGTGCAAGATAAAGTTTCATTTTCAGGATCTTTTTTCACGTAAAGCGAAAAATGTTTTGATATACTTCAGAGAGATATCGTAGTGAATTGAAACGCCGCGGGCGCTTTTGATGCTCGTGAAATAATGCGTACATTCAAATGATCGATTAACATATTGCTCGTTGGAGAGTGATTCGAATCATCAGTATTGTTTGATTTCATCATCGCTTAAATTAAACCAATCAACAAAATACAACAAAAATGAAGATTCCCACTGAAAATGTATGTAAAAAAATAAAATATTCGCAAGCTCTCGCGGAAAAATTCCAGTATAGAAGTGAACATTGAACGTGTCATTGAGCGAAGAATTTCGTAATATGTACATTATTTAACATTCAAAATGTTGCATGGTAATCGAGTTTGTTGATACGATTAAATTTGCATATGCAATACTCCCAATCAATCGAATTATCTTCCATGCCGCCTGACCAAAACGGTTTATACTACTTAAAATGGGATGGAAACGGGAATAATGAATTGTGAAAATTCTATTATTTTTCCCCTGGTTTAACAAACGATTTTCGAACATGCAAATATAAAATACAAGGCCATTGTTACGGAAATTCAAAACACGAAATCTCTTTGAAACGTAACGCGTTCATTAAAATTATGTCAAACAATAATTTCCACTTGTAGTTGAAAAATACGAGCATTATTGAAGTTTTTCAATGAAAACGCGAAAATTATGTAACATTATAATTAGTTTTTGTCAACGCTTCATTTTCCGGGAAAAATTCGTAACAACGTTCGCCGACACAGAAGAAAGCAATTAAACTGTAATTATCGCAAGTGCGACTGTCGGCGTTAACGTAAGATCATTCTTCATCGTTAACATAAATTTATTTGAAACTCAAGGGTGCTAATTTCGCACTTTCGAGTGACTCAAAAAAACAAAAGTAGAATTGAGTTTCATTTTTTCGAATCGTGGGAGGGCGTAAATGAATTTCATTGTTGCCGTTCACTTGCAGAATTTAAAACTGCTCCGTAAGCAGTTCTTTGGAGGATAATCAATTTATCGCTGTCGATTTCGCAGAGACGTTGCAGTGATCAATTTCCAAGCGTTTTAAGGGAATTCAGTTTGAATTAATCAGACTTGAGAAATAACACTTTAATAGTGACTACGACTTTACTTTTGCAGTAACTGTTACATTTTACGAAGTTAGTAGCTTTCTTATCGAGTTTCAACGGAATTTCACTGTTCTCATTTCAATTGATAGTTAGAACTGACGTATTTATCAGTTAAAATTGCCATTACTGAAAATGTCAATTGCACTGATCAAAGGTGAATGCAGCTATATGCTTAAGGTGAGGGGGTCGGGGAGGGGGTTAATCACAAACGTCATGGAATTAATGGATCTAGAGTTCAGGGTTCTGAAAATTATTAGCTCCTTAGATCAAATTTTCTGTCTATGATTGTAATCTGACTTTACATTATACAGTCCATGAAAAATCCGATTTATTTATTTTCCATTTCTCGTGTTCACCGTCGTGGGAAATAAGGACTTTTCAAGACGTTTTCCTAGTAATATCACACGTGCTTGTTTGCGGAACTGAAACCGCGTCAAACTCTTTGAAATTCGAGTTCGATTGATGGTTATTTGAATTATTTTTTAAGAATATCATGCAGTAAAGAAAAATTTTAAATACGTTGAACAGCCCCGTTCTTTTTGATTTTTTTGCAAAAGACTAATATTTTTATGGAAACGAGTTCACTTAAATTTTGAAATGAAACTTTTTAAAATCGAGATATACACGATTGTGAGATTTTTTGAGACGAAAGAAAAGTCTCGGAAAATAAAAACGCCACGTTACTTTGCTTTGCCTGACATTGAATTATTTCAGACAGAATTGATCGATCTTTCGATCAAAACTCGCGTATTGTTAATAAAACTTTTCAGAATAATCGATTTAAGTTGTTCGAAAACTACTTAATCCAGAAGTTTTTTGTATTCTGTTGAAACCTGCGAAACTTTCATAATTTTGTACCTAGAGTACGGTGTTACTACTTTTTAACTGCATTTTTTTCCTAAGATGAAGGAAAGCTCGGAAAACTCAAACATTCTACCTTAAGTTTTCCGTAATCTCGAACGTATTAGAGGCTTAATTTCTTTTGCTTTCGACAAAATGAAGTTATTAGTCATGGAATAGTACCCTTTTCAATGTGAAAAATTTATTTACATTTTTTTTCAATTAATGGAAAAGAGTTCAGAATTTTTAGGTTCTGTGTATTTATGAAAATTTCTCAAAATTTTACGAAGAGTAACAAAGATATATTTTAATACAAAAATTATACTTGTCAAAAGTAAAAAAATACGAATCCAAATCAAAATTTGTATAAAAAATCTAATGATTTATCGCGTTTTTAGTATTTACTGCATTTTTAAAAAGCTCGAAAGTAATTTTAAATTCTATAATTTTTAAATAAAATTTTTCATAGCAAAATGAGAATGGTTAAAAATTTCGAATTTTTGATTGAATATTTGAAAAATACACAATAAAGAACATAAAATCATGACTACAAACAAAAAAAATTTTCAGAGGTATCAACTGGTTAAGAATAAATTTTTTCTAATTTTAGTTCTAGCGAATTTTTTATGACTATTTTTTTATCGAATTCACTACAAATAGAAGTCAAAAATGAAAGTGAGAAAAATTTTTTTTTCAAATTTATAGTAATGGCTCCAGTTATTCAAAAAAAGACGTTTCAAGATTTTATTTTGATTTTAAAAGTGAAAATTTTGAGACTGTAAATATTTCCCATGAAAAAACAAATTAAATTTCATTTTTACACATTAATTTGTATTTAAGAATGAATAAATTTCTTCTCAAAATCATTAAATAGTATTTATAACTAACTTTCTATTATGATTTTTTAGTAGAATTCATTACAAAATTAAAGAGTTGAAAAGCATTGAGAAAAAAAATCAAAGTTACAGATTTAACAAGTAAAGTATAATAATTTTGGAACTGAAAAGATTCGTGATCTTGATATTTTGGATGAGTAATTTTCAAAATTGTACGTTTTTTGTAATATAAGAAAAAACGTTAAGTTTACATCAATAACTCTTTTTTATTTTTGCACATTTTATTATTACAAAATGTTTCGAAAATAACCGTTTTTTCTTAAAGAATTAAATGTTATAGAAAAACTTTCTATAATAATAAATATACGACTTAGGATATAATTACAAGAAATCTTTAAATGATTATCTGAAAAAAGGAAAGAATTTAAATTTGTATTAACATATAAATAATTTTGATTAATCATTCACTGCCACTATGCAATTACAACGTAATTTACTCAGAATATTTATATCACAGATTTGAAAATTTTATTTTTCATCAATTTAATTCATTACTATAGTTATTTTCAGTTTTTTTTCTTCTAGTCTTTTAGTTAACTTACATTATGTATTTATTTCGATAAAAAGAATCCGCTTCTCATTTAACATAAACGATTTTAAAGTAATTAAAAAAAAAAAAATTTTGTCCGCGATTTCAATTTACCTGATTTATCATTTTTTTTAAACGTATTATACAGTGTATATAAAATTATATCTCCTTGCCAAGTTTTTATTATAATTCAAGCCAGTGAAATAATATTTTCGGAAAAATCATCCGAACGACATTACGAATATAAACGGGAAATTCCAGCTTCTATCCAAGGTGCGAAATTACTTTCGTAGCCTGCGAAATAACCGAAATAAACTCGTAGGGCCAATAAAAAAACAAATGATTTTTTACGAGTCCGGCGGAAAATAGGGGACCAATTTTCCCGATTTCCTCGTTTGATTAACGGCCGCGAAAATTGATTCGAACTGGAACAAAACGCAATAAAGATCCTGTAGAAGAGGGAAAAGTGACGAATGTTCAGCCTCAATCGTGGGAATAATTCGGAAGCGATAAGCACTTTGGCGCGCCAGGAAAAATGAAAATTAACGGGCGCGTTAAGCGGAAAATCTGTCTCTCGTTTTCATTTCATGGGCATGCGAGGAATCGCGGTTCATAAATCGTTTAGTCGCGTGCCGTGGGGACGAGCAATCCAGGGTTCGCTCATGAAATTGCGGCTCAACGATTAAAGAAGGCTCTTTTTTCTTCCGACTTTCTATTTAGAAAAGTAAAAGTCTCAGATTTTCAGACTATTTTAATTGTTAATTTACTATAAGTAATGCAGTTTTTCGAAAATTTAAAAAATTTTGAAACTGAAAGTAGATGTATTTCGTGGAAGTTTTGGAGAAATTTTGAGACACTCAATTTTTACGGTAATCTAAGATTGCAACTGAAGAAATATTTTTTTTTTCGATTGATTTTTTAAAGTAATAGAAAATATAATAAACTTGAAGAACTTGAAAAAAATGAAAATCAGAATTTTTTTTAATTGAACGATTCTTTATTAATAGCATAAAAAACATTACTTAAATATAATTCTAAGTAATCAATTGCATAATTTATAAATAAATTATCTATTTTCTGGTAAAATAACATAAAATAATGAAAAGTTTCAAAGTAAAATAACTAAGATACTTTTCATACGTTTAAGTAATTGTGCAACTGAATTTACATTGAAATTCTGTGATTATTTAAAAAACTCTTGAACATTGATTTTCTAATTTTCTTTTAATACGATCTTGGAAAACAAACACGTTTTGCACGTTTCTCAATGAATTATTTCGACTTTTCTCTGTTCTAATGTTAATTTTAGCGCTCGAAATAATTAACTACAATTTGAAAAAATTGATTTATTCCAGAAATGAGAAGTGAAATCGCTCTGATTTTTGCTGTTTCGATGATCGCGATGTTCGGTGAAGCTTTCGTGGTACCTTCAACGCCATGCGATTCATACGTTGACATTTCACCAAAGATTCGTCGAATTTGCGACACACTTTCAACTTTGTACGAGCTTGGAGCCGTAATGGAACAATATATTGAAAAAAAACGTAAGTAACAAAAACTAGATTTCCATAATTTTCTACTACTGTAAACACCAATTTGTTTTACATTAAACGAATACTTATAAAATAAAAATCGCATTACATTTTCTATAATTTTTATCGAAATTTAATCGAAAGATAAATATTTAAACGAATACGTTGTTATTTAAAAGTTTTAGGAACTTACAGAATTAATCCCACGAGTTTTACAAAGATAACGAAAATCTGCATTAGAGTATGTAATAAAGTAATACCACGACCAATTATGTCATAAATTTGAGAATCATTACACAATTTTGCAACAACGAACATTCGTGCGAAAATCGAGTTTTTGTTTGATCTCTTGACCAAAAATATGTATCCAATTTTCGTGAAAATGAATTTTGTTCAGGGAAATAACGTTTCATCATCGCACATCACAATGGAAATGTGAAAAATGGCATTTCAATTTAGAAAAAGCACAACGAGAAAATAGATACGGTAATTCAAGGTGAAACTCCGCGATTACAATTCCCAATTAATATCTCGAGAACGAAATGTGATTCGCGATGTACCGTAAAAGACTTTCTGAAGTCCGGAGATTGAGGCGAAACTTTATTAACCTGAGTTCTTTGAAGATTGAACTTGGGATCGAACATGTTTTTGAACATGAGAGATTCTTGAGATTTCTGGAATTCTTCAAGTCCCAGCATATTTTAGATTTTTTAAAGATTTAGACTCAAATTTTAAGTAAATAGTTACTAATGTTTAAACAGTCTTTTTTTTTTTGAAATAAGGATGTTTTTAAATTTCTTATTCGAGTTTGTTAAAGTTTTCTTAACTTTATTTGTAAACAACTCATTTGATGTTTATATCAAATATAAGAAATAACTGAATGATAGAATGAACTAGAATACTAGAAATGTATGTTATTCTAAGAAATCTATTTTTTTTAATAAAATATCTATTTCAAAAAAATCGATTCAAGTAATCAAAAAAAAATTTTTTTTTTCTAAAAAATCTATTGAAATATTCAAAATCTGTATAATTTTAAATTCCAGATTATCAAATCAAGAAGTCTATGAAGTAATCTATATAATAGTAAGAATTCACAAAAATAATATACAATCTTACAAAATGTTACAAACATTTAAAAAAATACGAAATATACCTGAAATACTTAGTCTACAAAAATATTTTAAATCTGTGTAGAAATAATTTTTTGAAAATCTTTGAAAATACTCAAAACTGACAAAAATTCGAATTCTAAAGCATCGAATTCTTGAAATCAATAATCAATAAAGAAATACGAACAATTACAAAATAATCCTGAAAAATAAATGAATTCGACTTTTTTCCATTTAATCTTGCCTCCTCTCATAGTCCTCATACAAAATTTGATTTCATCCATAATGAAAAAATTTCACAAATTTCTCGAACTTAGCTCATTTATTGAAGTTTATACTAAATCTCTGGCATCTTCAGAATTTCAGAAGAATTTTTCGAAAATTTTACGATTCATCACAGAACAATAGTTTTCACAGATTTTGAAGCTCGCCATTTTCTTTTTTAATTTTCCCAAAGCGTTCTGTATTTTTTCATCTTTTTTTCCTTTAAAAAATAACTTGGCGATGTTTCGGTCATTTTTTAAATTTTGAGTGTTTTTGAGAAATTTCAAAATGTTTGGGAACTATCAATGAGAATCTGAGATTTTTTGAGAAGTATAACATAGTATCTAATATTTTGAAAATTTTCGTTTTCTTTTTATGGAAATCCTCTATCTTCTTCAAAATATAACTTTTCTCTACAAAAAAAAATTTGCAATAAAAAAGTCAAGAAACCATAGCAAAAACTCTGACGAATCTCAAAAATTTTCAAGTTAAATCCAAAAGCTGTCTTTCAATTTATTCACAAAACCTAAAACCCAAAATTTCATCTCGTTCTTGAACATTTTATGAAAATTTTGGTCAGTATTGAAAAATATTTTAAACATTTCAAACGCTTATATTTTTTTGCATTTTTAGTGATTTCCGTAAGCTTTCAAATTTCCTGAAAATTTCTACCAATTTCATAAATACCGGAATGATTTCTTATACCTTAACAATTCTGGAACATTCAAAATTTATCGAAATAATCCAATTTTCGATGTTTCCAGTCACCTTCAAAAATCTTCAAGGTAATGCTCAAGTTTATTAGGAATTTTTAAATTAATCTATTACTGCAAGTTTTCAACGAGGAGAAATTTATTTATCATTTGATAAATTTCCTAAAATTTAGTGAAGTATTTTCTGGTTATTTGTGTATGTGAAAACATAGAAAAACGCGAGTAATAAATATTGTAGAAGACGAAATAATTCGAAAATACACAAATATCAATTACTTACTGGAATAACAGAATGGAATATGTTACCTTCAATAATATTACTACGTGTTATCAGAAAGCGTCAGTCAATATTGAAACAGCCAGAAACTAGCGTTTCAAGTTACTTCCGTAAAGAAATATAACCATGAAAAAATATTATAACATTATTCCAGATGAAAATTTTTGAATTTTGTTGATTTTTGAACATTTTGAGATTCATTATCATTATTCAAAAAAATGACTCGTCAACAATATTAACTTTATAATATATCAAAAACTGCAATAAATACATAGCAAAAAGTACAATACAGTTTTGCAATAATAGCTACGTTTTCTTTTCAATGTTTAAACAAACAAGTAGTTAATGATAAAAATTTTATTATTATTATCATGAGCAGTATATTTTTTTATTATAAATTTGGGAATTTGATCAGTTCCAGAATATCGCGACGATCACGCACCAGAAGAACGTCCAGTGAAGCGCCAGCTAGATAAAGACCACGTTTATTTACGTTTCGGAAAACGGCGTTAAACCAAGAAAAAATTCAAAAAAAAAAAAAAAGAAAAAAAAGTAGATGCTAGCCCTGATAAAAAACAAAATCTCAAAAACAAAAAACAAAAAATATTCAGAAAAATAAGCAGGAGTAAGAAGACTTTACTCAGATCGAAACGAACTTTTCTCGTAAATTTGCCAACAAACTAAATGTCTTTAATTAAATATTCAGAATGTATGAAAAAATCACAATGACCTTAAAAATGTCAATTGAATTTTTCTATTAACTATTAACGCAGAAAGATAAATTTGAAAATTCAACTATGAAATACATTGTTTTATTTTGTTGATTAATTTGTTTGAACTCCTTCCAAGAATTTTATTTGATGGTAAAACGAAGATAAATTTCGATCGACTGAGAGAATATTGACAAAATTATTATCGAATTTTCATCGTGCGAAACATTAATATTGATCCCTGTGTAAATAATGTTTTTCTGCTTCATCTATTCATATTTCGCTTTCAATCACATCAATGACGATTTGGCACATGGATACAAAAAACAAACTTTATTTTTTTCCTGTCAAATCGCACAAAAGATCGAAATTATCGAATTTGCACTAGCGATTTTTTGACTGATCATTTGAAAATTGTTGTCTGTTGTGTAATAAAAATGAAATGCAGAAAAATGAAAAAATAGTAAAAATTCGTTTCTTATGAACGAGAGAACGAGTTTTTACATAACATTTCATTTTTTTATTTGTTTAAAAAAAATGCGACAATTTAAATTGGATGAAATGCTTGCAAAAAAATTTGTTTCATTATACAGACTGAGTGAATTGTAATTAAACTGGACTGAAAAAATTGTAAATTGTGAGACTCTTTCACAACAAAACATGGTTTATCTTCATTAACTATTTATGATGCACGAATCGCTAATTAGAGTGTGAAAAATGTGAGGTCAAGGTTAATTGACAAGAGGTAAGCTATTGTAAATGAAAATTACTGTATTGTTGCCAATAAATGGACTTTGGAAATGTCGTTGCGATGTGGATGTAAATATATGTTCATTTATTACTAAAGGGTGTATGTTTATTTTATTACTTTGTGTATCCATTTTTTTCTAAAAAGTCAACGAATAATTATGCGTATAAATAGATACATGAGAAAATTCAGGACTTTCATGTTCGAGGAATAAAAAACTTGAATATTTTTTTATTTTTGTACTTGCAATAAATTTAAAGTAATCTGTTAAAATTTATGTTTCATATATTTTTTCTGAATTAGAATAGTAAAATTCTTTTCATTATCGTAATTATCACATGTATTAAATGATATATCATTAACTACCCAAAAATAACAATAATACAAATTTAAATAAAAAGATAATGAGAAAAGTTGAAAAAATAACTACTACGTAAAATCTGTGACAGGCAATGAAAGAAAAGGCAAACTTCATCAAAACGACGTTACAAAAAATAGAGTTAAAGTCTTCAATTTTTTATCTTGAAATTGATAATTCATAAATTTGTTCAGGTGGTAGATATTTAATCATTTAATTGTTTTTCTATAATCGATATTGTATTTAATTTATTCGTAACTTGCAAATTTTTAATAATTTTTTATATATATGGAGTGGATTTTCGAATTGATGCATCAATGATTCTGAAATCATTGAGATGTAGAAGAGTAGCCCCTGAATTGTTTGTATACGAATTAAAAAATTTCTTTCACAGAGTCTAATTCATTAGAAACCTGGAAATTTGCATTATATTCGAGTAATTTTAATGTTTCAATCTTTTTTCTAAAGTTAAGTTATTTAATAAAAGTTGAGAGTTATTTAAAGTTATTATTATTAAGGTTATTAAAGTTTTTATTTAAAAGTTATTTAAGTAAACAAGGTTCAATAATTTTCCGAGATTCAATCATTTTCTATGCCTAATGCGAGTGTTGAAAATGGCTCTTTTTCCTATCGTGAGGGGAAGATTTGATGAAATCAAAGATATTTGGGCGACGGGGACAATGAAAAAATCTCGGCGGCGGCTAGTGTCAGCAATTTGACGACTGTTGCGGCCTATCGTCGCCGAAATCATAAGTAACCAAAACGACATCGCCACCGATATTTATAAGACACTGACCCTTGCAGACCCTTGAACATAAAGCGACGCCATATTTGGTCAATCAGAGATCCATACACCCAAATCTTTGGGAAAAAAGGAGTGAGTGGCTGACAGAGCATGATTTACTCGGAAGCAGCAAAAACGTCTGCCTGAGGCAGTGCACGAATTTGGGGAAGGAACAATTTTCCAATAAACTACAATTTGGAAAAAAGCAAGGAGGACCTGAAGGTTATTTCATAAAAAATTGTCTAGGTCATTCGGGCTATAATTTTTTGCGTAAAACTTTTTTTATAGCATCGCTATCGAAATCAATTAGACAAAATTTTGTTTTTCGCTTGGACTCTAGTTTTATACATACTTTTTTTCATAATTCGAGTTCTTACTCAATTTAGAAAATGAAGATAAATTAGAAATTCCTCGAACTTTGAAATACAGAAAATTCTTGTTTTCGTAACATAGAATTTCCTATATTAAATATTTAATACTGAAAATGAAAAAATATTTAAAAAATTACAAAAAATTTTTTTGCATTCAAATCTAAAAATTTTCAGAACGATAAATACTTTTTCTTACATATTTTTAGCGAGAATTTTCATAACTGCAGAATTACAAAAATTCAAAATGAATTGGCTAGAGTCCTGAATGATTTCTGCAACTTGTAAATCAAGTAATATCGAAAAAAGAAAACTTAAAAAAATCAAAACCCGAGATACTCAACATTTTTTACACTTGATCATTTTTAAAAATAAATATTATTAATTATTAAAGTTTTCCATATTTCAGAAAAAATAAACGAACTCACTTTCGTTAATAAAAGATAAACGAAGATGAGAAATATTCTATGCAAAAAATAGAGTTAAAATTGTATTGTCATCAAACAAATCTGGCAAAAAGTGTAAAAATGATGTAAATAATAAAGTCGATTTACGAATTTGCATATTAATTCTGGAAAAAATAAAGCTGTATAGTAATAGCTAGTCCTATATGATTTTCATGGGGAGTATTCCCTGCCTAAAGAATCCCATTGAAAACCATTCATCAATGTACCAATGGGTTCAATCGTAACATTGTTTGGTGCAAAGTACATATGAAAACCATTTACCAATAGCAATGGGTTCTCCCAATTTATGATTGGGAAAATGTAGGGGAGAGGCACGTAAGTTGGGGCGGCACGTAGGATGGGACAGCTAAATATTTCCACTTCATTACATTCAGGACTCAAATATTCATGCTTTCAG
>JAPYZL010179070.1:0-10046 GCA_030522825.1 Platygaster orseoliae
AGGATAACTGGTTGAATCAGTAATAGTACTCAATTGTCAAACAATTTCTAGAATTTCACTTGTCATCGACGTTTTCACATTTAAAAAAATAATCTCATGTCCATCAAAATCAAACTTTGAAAAAATATTTTTGAAGGCTAGGTTTCGTTCATTATCATAATTTTTACTGATGTTCAGATTTAGAGAGTAAGGAATAGTTGTGTCAAACAATTATACATAGGCCTGTTACTACTTTTCCGGGTCCTTTTTTTCTTTCCATACACAAATGATGATCACAATAATCATATCAGGAAAAGTTATGGCGTGAGCGTCAAAATTGTGACATGGGAGAACAAAAAAATATGATATGTTATGGTCAAATGACCATTACGTGTCGACAGTTTTGATAGCGTGTCATAATAATGCATCCTCGGAAGGGCGATGATGGTTTGTCGCGGGTATAATATACACGAGGACGAGCGATAATGAGATTGCAGAAGCGAGCGATGATGCGATGCATGCACTTTCCCACGCTCTCCAAGGAATGCCGCCGTAACTCCGATGCAGTCTTATCTACGCTGACGGAGATGAAAAATTTGAAAAATCCGTCGCGCGCCTCTCATTTTATCGCGGCCAACTGCTGCATCTGGCTCCTCCATTCGTACCGATTGATTGCGACACCCGATACTTTATTTCGCGCCATTTTGCAACCGAATTCCACGGAAAGGAAATTAGAGACCGAAATTAAAGAACATGCGAATGAATCATTCCACGATAAATGTTGTGATCGTCAGGCGGGTAACCAAAAATATTTACGATAAAATGCAGAATATTTATTTATTTATGCATGAAAAAACAGCGAAATATTTATGATAGGCTATTGATAGGTAAGAAATATTTATGATCAAATGAAAGCAAATTTTATGTTTTTTGTACATTTGTTTACATTTTCGACTCCTAATCGGAGTTGTTACAGAAAATGACCACATATTTTGCTAAGTTCTCTTCGACTTATAATTCGAACAGTATAATGTTTCAATTGATTATTCATTTTGAAATGGAAACAGATTATTAATATGTAGTTATGTGACATGTTGAATAATTTCCCAGTAATTTTCAAACTGGAAATTAAAAAATGAAATGAATTAAAATAAATTAAACGAACACCATTGAACTTTTAATTTGGTGTTTTTTTTTTATTTAATTCAATTTTCTAAATTTAACTTGCATTTTTTTTATTAAATTCAATTTTTTTCAATTTAATTTGCATTTTTTAATTTAATTTAATCTTTTTTCAATTTAATTTGCATTTTTAAAGTTTTTAATTCAATTTATTCATTTTTAATTTTTAATTTTTATTCTGATTTGCAAATAGTTAAATGCAAATGAAGTGAAAATAAAAATTGAATGCAAATTAAAGAAAAAGAAAATGGCGAAACACGCATAAGAAGTGTATATTTTTTATGTTCAAAAATTGTTGAAAACATTTGCAATTAAAAATGAAAAACCTTAAAATATTTACGAAAAATCTAAAACTGGCGAAATATTCATGTTCCGCCAACAACTGCCAGAATATTTACTTGAATATTTTTTATTTAAATAAATATTTTTGGTTGCCCTGGTGATCATTGATAATAATAAAATAATAATTGGTTAAACTTTGCAATAAACAATGGTCTAAGCTGAAAAAATGAAGAAAAATAGCACTTTTTCGAGTTTTATGTGATAAAAAATCACATCTAAATAGTTTCAGCAATAAATTTACATACACCATTTTGAAGGTCTGACAATGTCCTTTCCAGAATGTATTGCATTTCAAAAATCGTAAAATAATTCACCGAGATATTCGTATGTTAACGCGTGAAATCCGAAAAACATTTTTTTTTTAAATAAATAAAATTTGGAGGGCACGAAAAATATTACAAAAATATTTTTATGCGTTACTCGACTATATCTACAACCTTCATTATGTCATTTGTCAGGTGTATTTTCAGTGTCACACTGTGTTATAGATTGAAATTTAACCATGATTTCAAGTGAAATAATGACTAAGTAATTATTTTGAAGATCGATTTCGTAAATGATTGTTTGTGAAAGATTGAAAAATAATATAAATAAACAAATTGACACGAAAAATTTATATACGAATTATGATAAAATTATGAATTTTATTTGTTTCAAACGCAGTTGATTTTGATTTGATTGATCTTATTCTGCGAGCAGTTCTATTAAAAATGTAACATTTCAAAATATAAGTTCAATTCTTTATTTATTTCTAGTGCTATAAAACAGTTCTTAAATTTTCATTTTTTCAGCATGTAAATAAAAAAAGGTATAAATGTATGAAATAGTATACTGCATCATTTAGCAATTCCAAACTTTTTTATGTACAAAAATACATTCTTCTGAAGGTAAAAATTTTTTTTATTATCTTGCTTAAGTCTTTCTATGATTTCATGAAAATTTCATGAAAATGAATTTTGACTGTGTGTGGTTTGACCTTGATTAAAGTCCGGAAAAAATATTAGCAAAATCTAATTAAAACTTGTAGTGCTATAACCACCTTGAATAAAAAATGTTTCAAATACTTTACTATGAGTTCCAAAATTCATAACAATCTTTTACAATTATTTACCAATCACTTTATTTATTATTAATGATTTATCGATTCATTTATATCCAATCCCTGCATCACTCATCCTAGTTATTTTCAAAATCACTTCTGCCTTCATTTTAACGAATCATCAATTTTGTCGGAAGTTCTAAGAACGTTTTTTTTTTTTATTCAGTCGAAACCAATAAATTTTGCATAAGCTCTCAATACATTGTCGAAATTTCATCGACTCTTGGAAAATCAATTTGCATGATAAGGGAAAATGGCCGACCTTTGCCCGGTACGTAACGCTGTATTACACGATAATGAGGTATAGTAAAAAGAAGAAGAAAAGAACAAGTTCGGCGGATATCCTGCGCGTGAGCGTGACGAAAAGCCTGGGATCATTCTCTGTAAATGTTCACTTTTCTCTTTTTCGAGTCTGCGCGAAAAGTCGCGTGCTTTATGTCGGGACGTAACGACATGCCCAGGAATCCGCGACGTCCACGAGAACGACTCTTCTAATGAATGGCCCCGACAAGACGCACGAAAAGCCGCTGCTAATTTCAGAACCTTCTGATGCTTTCATAAAAGCCCAATAAAATCAGCTACCGCCGGCGGCGACGGAAACGCAAAAACCTCTCGACTACTCCAGGAGTTCGTGTACACGGAGAGAGGGCGAAATTTATTTCCTCGCGAGGACTCGAGCAGATTTTTAAAAAGGAGCGTTAATTTATACGAAGTGTAGAACGTTTCTTTTTAAGTAGTGTAGGGAGACGAATAAAACAAGGAACACAGATTCATATTTCACACACAGTATATTTTCAATACGTCCGATCCCGATACAATTTTGTCGACGTCTGCCTGCTTTGGGGTCTCGAGCCCCATATTTATACCCTATAATTCGAAGAGAAAATCCGAAATGAGGCCGTTTCCCGAGAATGAAAAAAAATACATCTAAATATCGAAAGGGTCGTAAAAGTATAATCAGTTCCCAAAATAACGAGAAAGCATGCCGAAATGAGCCATGATTAACCTACCGATAGAGCGCAGAAGTAAATACATATCCCATATTGGTCCTACAGTAGAACCTTTTTTTCAACTCATCGTGGAATATTTCGAAAACTGAGATTTTGGCGAAAACAAGGTTTTTTGTTGGAGCTAAGGCCGAGGACGAAGATGAAATATAATACTTAAAAAAATTGTTGAATTATGGAAAACGAGATCTTTCAATTGTTGATATTTATCTTTTAAGAAGCATGATTTAATTGAAAAAAATGATACAATAACAAATCGTTAAACTATCAAAATCAACTGACACTACATCTTTCAATCCTGAGATTTCATTTCTTCCTAGCTTCAAACCCACATTCTAAAGGATACTTTAGGTACCTCGCATAACATAAGCTCGAATTTAACCATAGTCGTAAACGGAAGTAAAGCAGTAGGATCTGTTGCGCAAGCAACAAAGGTAAAAAAAAATAAAAGGCAAATAAATTTGCATTGTAAATGAGGGAACAGCGACCACGACGAGGTGCGAGCGCAAAAAGTGTGTAAAATATAAAGAGCGCGTGAGCAAGTGAATGGGCTTCCGCTGTCGCTCGCTGGACGAATGCTGAACGTTGCTGAATGCTGACGTCGCTGATTCAAATGGCTCGGATCACTGCCCTGAACCTTCCTCCCTTCTCCTCCACCCCCCCTTTACCATCTACCCTTGTCTATATGTTCACCGTGATAGCGTTTTCATGGCGATTTCCGTTCTGACGATTCGATTATTCCCTTGTTTCTCTTTCTTTCACCGGCTACTGCTGACATGAAACGTGCAACGCGCCATTCAATCGGCTTTTCGAACGACCGACAAATGAATACAAAGTGCAACGTATCGCCAATTTGAAAAGCATTTTTTATCGCTCGCGAGCGAAACTCTTGTCGTCGATTTATTGGACCGATGATCATTGCGGAAAGTGAATTTCCTGAGCTCGAACAGGACTTTCATTGAATTTCTTCGTCCAGTGCAATTCATTTTCTTCATACCAGGATAATAAAATTCTTGATTTAATAATTCCGATTAGGTTAGACTGTGCAAATAGTGTTACGAAATAAGAAACAGCAGAGTTGCCTCTTAATTATACTGATAGATCGTAATCGTTTCTTTTTTGTCTTTTATGACAACTCATTAGAGCTCAGGCTGCACTAGAGGCACTCCCTTCACAAATCCCTTGGTTGCAGTTTCGTACATTGTTTTATATACGTTGGATTAGCGTGATCGCTATCGGGCAATGGATGGATCGTGCGCCAGCACGAGAGTGCATAAAGTGCATACCTTCTTTTGTTTCGAAATGCATGACCCGCAACCAATGTGTACCGAGCGGCACAATGGCAGCAGGTGTAAACGATTTTCCTGGAGCACGATGAGAATTTTACGTCAATCAGAACCCTACATAGTATCTCAATCGAAATCAGTAGAATTCTACTGATTTCGAAATTGTATTTTTCCAAAGTGACAAATGACACCCGATTTATTATTTCTCAGATTTTTTTCTCTTCTGCTTGCTATTTTGAGTTTTATGGATTTTTAGGGGTGAGCTTTTCACTGATGATTAATTAATTGAATTGTACTAAAATTGATGCAGGGGGTATATATAACCTAAACTACGAATTTTAGAGAACATTTGATGAATTTCATAAATTGAAGTTATTGAAATTTAAAAGCTCTGAACATCATCGTAAATAACCTCACATTTCATATCAACCAATATTTTGTTTTTTCGTTTATTTTTTTACGCATTAAACGAAAAAAAACAGAGGCTACGGGGTTTATATAATAATTAAGAGATTGTTAGAAGAGAGCTAGGAGGCGGATCTCGCGAATTCGTTTACGAGGCCATTACATAAAGTCAAACGCAAGAGTCAGTGAAGCGATCTCGGACGCGTGTTTATCCGCCGTGCGATTTTGCCTCCTTTTGCAGTCGTAGGAGAAAGAAAAAGGACGAAACTAGCATTTTTATTTATCACTCGAAAATCCGGAAACCGGGAAAAATCATGACGTCGGGTCAGATATTCTTTTGTTTCTCTATTTTGTAAATAGGTGCAAGTCACACTTTAATTGCCATTGAGGCTGCCGTCGACGCCTATGGCTTTCATGCTACAATGCTCCATATAATTGGCCATCATAAAATCATCATCATTCTATAAAATCACCGTAAAAAACGTCCATTGTTAGCGCAATCTTATGGTTTGTTGCTACAAAATGATCAAGGGTTTTCAGTCAAATGTAGGTGAAATCGATTTAATGGTATTTGCCAATGATGAAGATAATGATCTCATTCATCACTGATTCTCTGTGAAAAATAACTGGTCTTCAATGGTTTGAAAATCGATGGAATTCCAGTAAGAAATAAGTGATCTAGTAGGATCTGTAGAAACGTCTCGCTCATACTTTATTGTGTACTATGATGAATCCACCTCATTTCGTATAGGAATCCCAATGAAAACTCGTTGTTATATCGGATGAAAATGGGATACGTGAACTGACTCTGGCTATCATGGGGCAAACAATTTCCCAATCGCAATTAGCTTGATCAAAATGCTGCAGCTCGATCGGTCTCAAGTCGGCCGTTCGAATTGTTGAAAGGCCGTGCGCTTTTCCAATCTTTTCTTGCGTCACTTTTTCGCTATGTTGGATATTATGCACTACTAAGCGGTTAATCGAATTTTTTCCAAAACGACTTTCTTAACTTTATGCTTCTAGCGTTAATCCTAAGCCTGAATAAGTCGAAAATTTATATCTTGCAATGCACTGAACTATTAGAGGTAACTTAGTCACGCATACCTACTTATAACAAATATATCCGGAATCATATTCCGCAAAAATTATATCTTCAATACATATTTTATATTATTATCTTCTTCTTCTTCGTCATTCCTCGTAGCCGAGCGTCGCGACTTATTCCACCATCCAAACATTATTGCACCACACCTCTTGATCTTTAACAGTCCGCATCAATTTTGACATAGTCATCTGCGTCAGGTCCTTAATCTGGTCGATGTATCGATTTGGTGAGCGTCCTTTGCTTCTTTGTCTCTCCACTCTGCCTTGTATACAGAGTTTCTCTATATCATTCTTTCTGATGATGTGGCTGAAGAAATGCAGGATACGTCTCTGTTTGGTTGATAAAAGACGATTATGGGTCTGGATGTTCAATTCTTGGAGTATGGACGTGTTGAATTGTTATCTAATATTCGAATAATTGTGTATATTTATTGATTTGACTGAAACTTTTTTGGAAGTAATTTGAAGTAATTGGAAGTAATACTCCAGTAAACTCGATTTATTTTTGTTTTTTGTGAACGAGTTTTATTTTATTCGCACAAGTTAATAATTTTTTTCTGACTTCGATACCTGAAACCCATCAATGAATTTACAATACTCAAGAAAATCAACGGTGCTCTGGCAGAAAAAAAATACATTATTCTACCGCGGCGTTTACAGTGTATAACCGCGTAGCATAATATACTATTTATTATAGATAGAACTAGAACGAGACTCTAACCTATTTTTTTAGATAATAGGCAAAGAAGTAAGATAAAATAAACCGATTCCAAGTAGAAAACAGTTCATAAATCACGAAAATTAGCGCGATCAAACCCGCGTAAAATTCGTAATTGAAATACAATAAGAAGCGTTTTTCTTAGAGTACGCCCTCGTTGCAACTCGTGAATGTGCGAATAAAAAACCGTTCATTCTACTCGCGGGACAATGCTGCGGCTTTTTTCCCAACTTTCCCTTCTTCTTTCCCCTCGGCTGCAATTACATTATTTCAAAGGCGAAATTTTCCCGCTACTTTTTTTTTTTATTTAATCGCGAGAAAATCGAGGTCGCGGCTACGGCTTTTCTTTCGTTAATTACGAGCCACGCTTTGATAAATCTCATTGAAAGTGAGCGAAAAATAAGTGTCAAGTGCCGATATAGATTTATTGTTGCACCATCATATATAGCAAAGGCGCAAACTACGGTTTGCACACACGTTGTACTCTTGACACAAAAGAAGGAACCTTATCTGATGCTTTTCAACGCGCGGATGTGTAATTTCCTAAGAAAATCCAGGAAACCAAGTGAAAACTTTCCTTTCGACTCCCGCGCTCTTGGGTTATTGTAATTGCGAAAAAATTTACGGCGATGTGGTTCAATCCTGCGTGTTATTATTTTTTCAAGTTCTACGTATAAATAAATATTTTAAATTAAAACCAAGCATATGAAAATAAAAATAAATCAAATGGCATACTGACAAAATTCAATTCTGCTTTTCCACGTAAAAATTACGATGATTGACCCTAGAGAATAAAAAAGTCAAATCGTATATTGTTGTTAAATAAAAAGTATTTTTTTATAAAAAATTTCTACAACTTTTATGTCTGTCAAAGCATTTATGAATTATCGAGCTTATTAGTAGAATATCCTATTTGAGATAACATGTAATCGGTCACAATCGAATTAACTTAATAACATGCTATTGAAGAATTATAAAACTGCAAAATACTCGAACTCGTGCAATTGTGCGATCGACCTTTTCCCAACTTCTTAATCATACGTGTAATTTCAGTAATAGAGTAAATAAAATCACATGGAATTAACTAATTGGGTTCGGGGTAGTTACTAATTGTAAGTTATATGTAATTTCAATAATTGAGAAAGGAAATTTACATGACTAATCAGATATATCATTTCAAAATGATATTTAACACGATGAATTGTTAATGTTGTCTATGAAATATGTTAATGTGAGTGCCTCTGAGTTTCCAGTGAGTGCGAGAGAGATGCATAGAATAAGAACCTCGCCAGAGCGAGAGAGACGCAAAAGTCTCGCCTTAATACCATCAATATTTGGAACTTTTTTTCAAAATTTCTGCAGGTGTATTCTCGTAATAGACTTAAATGAAATATCCAAAAACTTTTGTTTTGCAATTTGTATACATTTTCAATCCACAAGATACCATAATTTTGATATTTACAATGTGTATTTCAGCAGAGAAATTTTTTTTTCTATTTTCTATGCCAGAAGAATCGAAATCAATATTTTTTCTTTGATCAAGTGGAGTATCGAAATTTAAATAAAAGTCTCGCAAACAGCACATATTTCGTTCCATTTTCTGAAGACTCGAAAGAAAAAAAAATGAACGTTTCCACCGATAAATAGCTCATGCTCTCGCCACGACTTTGGAATGCACCAGAAATAAAATCTGGCTTTTTTTTCTCTCTCACTCGCCTCGCATTCGAACACTACACCTGCTGTACTTCGTCACTTGCACATAAGTTCCCATTCCCAATTATTCATACCCTCACTCCTGCCGCTGCTTAGCAATAAATTTCTAAAATCCGTGCTCGTAATCCACCTCTTTTCGAATTTTACTGACAGGGAAATAGACAAAGTTCGTTCAAACTGAAAAATATTGATATCTCTATTTTCGGTCTATACTATTTCCAACACATATTTAGATAATTTTTCAGAACTGTGTTGGTTATTTCGATTTTTCGATATTTAAGTTTTAGATTTTCACGGAAAATGGTTTTTAGAACTTTTGAAAATTTTTGTGCTTCTTTGATAATCTGGAAAGAATTATAAATAGACCATAAATGTGTAAATTTACAATAGTTTTGTCAGAAAACTTTTATAATACTAGAAATCTATGAAGCTTTGAATCCTAGAACTTCAAACTAGAGAAAATCTATCGAGAAATTCATAGAAATACTAGAAAATCCTGCAAATGGTTAAAATAGTGCAATTTTACTGGAAATCTATAGAATACTTAAAATTTTCTTAAGTATCATTTTCTGAAAAATCTTTTAAATTTTTGAAAAAATATTTAAAACTTTCAATCTAAGAGCATCGAGTTCAAACTCGATTCTTTCGAAATTTTGAGACAGCTCTTAATATTAGAAATATTCCTAATTAAAATCATTCAATTCATAATAATTTCATAATAATTACTGTTAACCGATAAATACAAGAGACAAACATTTTTTTTTCATTTCAGAAAAAATTCTTCTCAAGTTATAATAATTATTATTTTAAGTTAGAAAAACTGAAAATTCTGGACTTGTTTTGAATTTTACTGATTTTTTTGATTAATATTGTTTTTTTTATGTGATTTGTTTATCATTATCACTTTCGTCTATTTTTCGTAAAATAATATTGTTAAGAAAATTTTCTTCATAAAGTTTTTGAGTATTAAAAGATTTTACAATATTTCTCGCTTTTTTGTCTATTTACGGAAATCAAAAAGATTTTTAAGTGTGTTTTTAGGTTTCTAGTATTTTCATGGATATTTATGAATCAATCCTAAAAATTATATGCTCTAGAATGCAAATATGAAACGTCCGTTAAGTTGGCACTACCACTTTCAAATTAATCAAAAGCAATATTTGCAAAAATTGTCGAGAATTAGTCGTAAATTTGTCGTGCAAACGAAAAAT
>JAPYZL010179087.1:0-27291 GCA_030522825.1 Platygaster orseoliae
TGCGATTTCGGGGACTTCAAGATTCGGGGATTCCTCTTTTCGGTCTCTCGATATTCGGTCAAATGACCCTTTCGGGGATTTATTTTTTCGGGGCAATGGCGGCGTCTCCTTAAATCGTGTATCAGTTTTCGTCAGTTTTGATAAGGTTGGAGAAAATACTAAGTTATTTTCTATCATTTTACAATAATTTTCTTAAGGTTTAGTTTGATACTGAAAAAAGCAAGTATTTTTACATCAGTTTTCATCAATTTACATAAACTTAAAAAAAATGCTAAATTATTTTATTATTACTTATAAAATAACTTATAAGTTATTCTCTATTATTTTATATTAGTTTTCATAAGGTTCAGTTTGGTGCTGAAAAAACCAAGTTTTTTTACATCATTTTTCATCATTTTTCATAAGATTCAATTTGGGGCTAAAAAACTATGTTATTTTAGGATTTTACATCAGTTTTCATAAGGTTGGAGAAAATACCAAGTTATTCTCTATCATTTTTCATCAGTTTTCATAAGGCCTAATTTGATGCTGAAAAACCTAAGTTTTTTTACATCATTTTACATCATTTTTCAGAAGATTCATTTTAAGGTTAAAAGCCCGAGTTGTTTTACATCAGTTTTTATCAATTTTCATAAGGTTGAAATAAATACTATAGTATTTTGTTATTACTTATAGAATAACTTATAAGTTATTCTCTATCATCCTACACCAGTTTTCATAAGGTTCAGTTTAATGCTGAAAAGGCCAAGTTTTTATACATCAGTTTTCATAACTTTTTTTCGTAAATTAATCAAAAATGCATTATATTCCATCACACAAATATAATTCAAAGTACATCATCTTACATCATAAAAATAAGAGACAATAATATGATGTAAACTGATGAAAACTGATCCAGTTCAAAATATACATCAGATTTATTATTTTTTTTTCAGCAGGGTTAGTAATTATAATAAATTGTAAGTCTCTTAACAACTTCCACAGCCAATTCAATCCACAAAGTTAATGATAAAAACAATTTCTCTTCCAAGCTTTCAGCTTATGTTTAACCTTGATCAGGAACTAAAAAAATTTTTTCCTTTACATTTTTAAGTACATTTTACAATATTAAAATAACAAATCATTTTACTTACAATTATAGCACGTCATTACCTCATAGATCTGATGGTAGTATATTTTAACATGAGTAAAACCATCTTTGTTATATAGGGCATACCAAAATCCCTGTACCAAAAAGAAATCCAATATTCCTTTTTGAATTTTAAGTCGAAAAGTACTTTGCCACTTTTTACAAACTCAAAATTAAAAAAGTTATTCAAGTTTGAAATTCGAACAAGAAATTCTCTCTTATGAGGAGTGGGGATGAAAACTATGTACCAAAATTTACACAAATTTCCTTCATATTTTTCTGAATAAAAAAGTCCTTTGCCACTTTTTACAAAACTCAAAATCAAAAAAGATATTTGAGTTAGTAGTTTCGACCAATCAGATTTCTCAGATTTCAAACTCGAATATCTTTTTAGATTTTGAGATTTTTAAAAAGTGGCAAAGGACTTTTTTACTCAGAAAAATATGAAAAAAATTTGAGTTCCCACTTGTCGAAAAAGCGGATTTATTGTTTCAATTTCAAACTTAAATAACTTTTTTAATTTTGAGATTTGTAAAAAGTGACAAAGGACTTTTCGACTTGAAATTCAAAAAAGAATATTGGATTTCTTTTTGGTGCGAGGATTTTGGTACACCCTGTGTTTGAAAGGCAATAGAAACGAATAATGATGAATTTATTTTACTCTCGCAACTTTTGTAATTATAATAAAATTATGATTATAATAAATATTATGGTACTTTGGTGAAAGTAATAATAAAATGTGAAAATAAAATATACAATAAAACAATTCTAACATTTACATTATTTTCTTAATTATAATACACCTATTATGATTTACATTGAAATTCAAAAATATTTGGATTCAAAAATTAAATGGCAATAATGATTTAACGTTGGAAATGAACCTTTCAGAATTGATGAAATTTAATGATGTATGAAATCATTTTTCATCATTCACAATTTTTATACACTCTTGGTATTAATTTCAAATTATTCTCATATTGAAATTGACAAGTTTTGTAATCTTAAATCTGGATATCGAAACATTCTTTAATTTTTTTATAAAAAGCAGTAACTCATTGAATACCTATAAAAAGTTCCTTCAAAAATTTTCAAAATGTTTAAAAACTTCAAAATGAACATTAACTAATTTCACTTTTGTTAAGTATAATATATTCAATTTCAGAGATATTTTTCAATGCCGACTGCTAATTTATTTAAATTTTTTACATACATTTTCAAAATTATTGTCCTGATGAAAAATGATGAAAATTAAATTGGAAATTAAAAAAGTAATAGTATTGTTTAATAAGTTCTTACAATTAGAACGATTAGTTTTGCCAATTTAAAAATTGCAACTTTATGAATTTAAAAATTTCATCCAAGAAGTCCAAGTGATTTTTATTTTTTGAAAAATCTTATAAAATTTTTATAAAGTTGACATAATAAAATTTTTTTTAATTGTATGTTTTGCAGAAATTTTTATACAAATGATTTTTTTAAAATAATTTTGTAAAAATTATTTGGTTATAGTTATTTCAAAAAAAAAAAAAAACTTGAAGTTTTTTTATAACATTGGACAATTTTTTATAAAAATATCAAATTTCAGAAAAAATGTACAATTTTTTATAAAACTGTTTTTTTTTTATAAAAAAAATGTTTGTGAGGTTTTTATAAGGTCATTCTATGAAAAAAATTTTTTTAATAAAAATTTTGTGAGGTTGATTTGATGAAAAACAGAATTTTTAAAAAAACATCCAATTTGTATAAAAATTTTAAATTTTTTTTATAAATTTAAATCACTAGGGAGCTTGAATATTCAAATAATATTCTACATTTTTATATCATATAATCATAAATTACATAATAAATAGTGTAATATATTATTAAACCATAACAAAATATAACATAATAAATATCATAAAACAATATAACTAAAAATCTTTCATAGTTTTAAAACTTGAAGATTGATTTTCATATCTTACCTTGTTTTTATTTAACTTTTTCGCATTCGTCAGTGAAAATCCACAAATTTTCGAATTTCGGTATCCTAATTGCGTCGATTTTCGCACCTTACTTCTCAATTTATGCAAGTTGTTTTATTTAAATTGAACATCACTGTGCTTAGAATAATTTATGAATATGATTATAGTTTTTAATGTTTTCGAAAAACAAGTTTTGTTTTTAATTGAATTTGAAGTGATAAACTAACAGCTCTGTGTTTGTTGTTATTTTTATCGATATTTTAAATATCGATATTGTTTGCTGAAAATATCGATATATTCAATGATCTTTTCGCCGATATTTAAATTTTTTTCAGTATCAAATATAAATTATAAAAATATTATTATTTTGGAATCATTTTTAAATTAAGTTTTTCATTTTTCGTGATTTTTCATGTGTGCAGCGATAAATATCGATATTATTTCAAAATATCGTACATCTAGGTTTTTTTACGATATATCGGAATATCGATATTTTTACTGAACGATAAATTTATAGATATTTTTTAAAATATCAACATCAAAAATTCTAGAATCCAACAAAGACAAAATCATGTTTCATGAGATGCTAGAAAAAGAACGAAAATATCGAATGCTGCCAACGGCCAACGCTGATTTTTCAGGTCAGGTTATGTTTATGTCTCGATGTGTCGATTGGTATCAGTGGGATCAGTGTTCCCGAATTGCACGCAGAAAAGGTATTTTTGTCTCTGTCTTACAATGGGGAAAAACTGGAAAAAGACAGAGACAAACATACTTTCTGCATCCAATTTGTGAACTCTGATTGGTATGACAATGCAGACAATTTCTGACAATTTTTCACAATCGTCTATTTGTCAGTCTTGTGTTAGGTGCAGTTTTTGGCAAGTTTTGGCTCACAAGTACAGTCTCAAAATTATCAAACTTTCATTATTCAACAATTTTTCAATTAGTCCAAATAAGTCAAGGAAACAGTCATCATCGCATCTTTCTTCTCGCTGTGTAGTTGCTTTTTAAAAAAAGGTACAATCCTCATTTCATTTTTTAACTGCCATTACGTGTAACGATTTCATAATTCGCTAACGAAAATGCTAAATTTTCCCCAACATGCGAATTATTCACCGAACGAATAGGCTAGAATCTGTAAATTCGTTTACGTTTTCATCAAACGAAATTGAAATGCGTGAAAAATATGATTTTTTGGAATACTTGATATTGTCGTGAAGCTGTCAGTAACTTACAAATTGCAACTAATTTTGTCCCAAGGTTTTTCATAGTTATCTTTTATTATGCATGATTTTACTGTGTTTTTACTAAGTGCAGTTGATATTTATGATGATGAAAGTTTTTTGAGTTCTTTAGAATTTTTATCGGAATATTGCGTACATGCTTTTTTGCATAAATTGTCAGGATTTTTCCATTGTTACTGGCGTGGTTTTTTTGTTATTATTTTGCTGAAATCTAAATCGTTTTTTTCCTATTATAAAATTTATTTTGTTTTTTCATGTAAACTTCCAGTTGTTACTCAAATTCAGTGGTTTTTACAATTGGATCTGCTTGTATATAATTTGTTAAATAATATTTTTGCGTCAGATATTCTTTAATTTGTATTAAATAATTTAAATTAAATTAATTATTAATCGTTGAATTGATTAACTGATTTAATTGAATGTGACATAATTAATTTAATTTGTATCATTTGAAAGTGTCAATTTTAATATTTCATACACTTCTTATACAGGGTGTACCAAAATCCCCGTACCAAAAAGAAATCCAATATTCCTTTTTAAATTTGATGTCAACAAGTCCTTTGCCACTTTTTACAAAACTCGAAATTAAAAAAGTTATTTAACTTTGAAATTTAAACAATAAATCCACTTTTTCGACAAGTGGGGATGAAAACCACAAACTTAACTCTGACTGAATTTTGTTCATATTTTTCTGATTCGAAAAGTTCTTTGTCGCATTTTACAAAATTCAAAATCAAAAAAGATATTCGAGTTTAAAATCTGAGGAATCTGATTAGACAAATCTTTTAACATGAATATTTTTTTTTGTTTTTGAGATTCGTAAAAGTTGCAAAGGACTTTTTGACTCAGAAAAATATGAAGAAAATTTGGGTAGAGTTTAGTATGTAGTTTTTATCCACACTCCTCGTTAGAGAGCGTTTATTGTTTAAATTTCAAAGTTGAATAACTTTTTCAATTTTGAGTTCTGTGAAAAGAGACAAAAGACTTTTCGACTTGAAATTCAACAAGGAATATTAAATTTCTTTTTGGTACACCTTGTATTTTGTGCATTTGAAATGAACTTAATAGTGGCTTATTTAATTCATTAGTAACATTTTGTCAATTTTTCATGTATTTTTTTTCATGCATTGTCATATTTCAATAATAGTTATTATATTTCATTTTTTATGCATGATTTTACTGTGTTTTTACAATGTACAGTTAATATTTATAATGATGCAAGTTATTTAAGTTCTTTAGAATTTTTATCGAAAAATCTTATGCTTTTTTGCATAAATTGACAGAATTTAGCCAATGTTACTTTCGTGGTTTTTTTTCTTTTATTATTTTGCTTAAATCTAGATCGTTTTTTTCCATTTCAAAACTCTTATACGTCAAGTTTTTACTTAAATTCAGTGATTTTTTACAATTACATCTTCTAGTATATAATTTTTTAAATAATATTTTTTTATCAAATGTTCTTCGATTTGTACAATTTGAAATTTGAAATGAACTTAACTATGGCTTATTTACTTTATTAGTAATCTTGTCCATTTTTTATGTACTTTTTTTCTATCCATTGTCGTATTTCTATAATAGTTTTCAAAATTCATTTATTATGCATGATTTTTCCATATTTTTATAATGTACAGTTTATATTTATGATGATAAAAGTTGTTTGAGTTCTTCAGAATTTTTATCAACATATTGCTCATGCTTTTTTGTGTAAATTGTCAGGATTTTGCTATTATTAATCGCATCGTTATTTTTTATTTTTTTTTTTTATTATTATTTTGCTTCAATCTCAACCGTTTTTTTTTCTTCAAAACTCTTGAACTTCTAGTTTTTACTCAAATTCAGTGATTTTTTACAGTTAGATAAGACATCTGCTAGTATATAATTTTTTATATAACGATATTTTCATATCAGGTATTCCTCAATTTGTATACTTTGAAATACTCAATTTTATTATTTTATTATTTTAGGAATTTTTTATATATTTTTTTGCATGTAAAATGAAGTGAACTAATCGCTTATTTTACTTATTGATAACCTTTTTCCATATTATATGTAATTTTTTCCACGCCTATTTGCATTTCACTAATAGTTTTTATATTTCATATCGAACATTCATTGCATTTGAATATTTCATACAAATAATATTTTAAAGATTGAAGTTTAATTTAAAATTTAAATAACTTATTTAGTTTTTTATTTTATTTTCAATTAATAATTTCATGTATTATTTATACTACTTATTATATTTTATTTATATATTTTATTTAACTATCAATTTTTGTATTATTTATTTTATATTGTATTGTTATTCAATTGTTCAATTTAAATTATGCAAATAAAATTTAAATAGTGCATCAATATTATAACTTGCTGTACTTCTATTATATAAAAACCTACATTTTTAATTTTTTCTTCATTTACATTTAGAATTCAATTTTTTATATACAGATATTGTATTTCCAATCATCAAATTTTTTATGCAAATTCTTATTATTTCATTTTTTGGATTTTTGAGAAAATGTTGAGAATGTTCCGAAGACTTATAGTTTTTCTTAACTTTCTTCTTGTATTACACTTATTTTGATACTTGGAATATTATTTAGATTGAATTATAATGCATAAAATTTTTGAGTGATCAATTATTTTTTGAACATCTAAAATTTTAATCATAGTACATTTAAAAAAGATGCCATTCATTTTTTAGAATAATTCAAGTATTATTTTTACTATCATATTTTTGAATTACTTTCGTCAATTTTTTAATTCGTTCTAATATTTCATTCATTTTTAATTTAAATTTTCATAATGTTCATCTTAATTTTGAGGCAGTAAATAAAATTTTTTTATTCATAATTTTTTAATATTTCCTTTATGTGCCACAAATTGTATTTTCAATATATTGTTCATTTTCGATATTTATATTTTACATATTTTCAGTTTAATTTTGAAGTTAAAGTTTGATGAAATGATGTATGAATAGTTTCTAAATTTCGAATTTTTGATTCAGCTATTGGAAAATAGAATTAATTCAAAGATGTATGTTCGAATCGATAAATCTCAACTTAGACTTTTAAATAAAACTATTCGATTCAGTAGAAATCGATTATTTCAAATTTCGTATATTTTTGATCGAATTCACCAAAAAGTTAAAAATAAAAAAAAATATGCTAATGGATTTTTTTATTAATAAATAGGACATTCAAGATCAGAAAAATTCATGATTTCGACATTTTGGATGAGAAATTTGGAAAATTGAATATACTTTCCATCAAAAAACTGCATCGTCTGCATTTTCATAGATTTGTATAGATAAATGAAGATATTTATTTTTAATATCATTTTTCAGTGTTTTAAATTGGTAAATTTTTGATGAAGTCAATTTATTGAATTGACTGCGAAGTATAAAATCTAGAAAAAATTGAGAAGTAAACAAATAAAAAATAGTTGTAGGTACAGATTTATTTAGAGAAAATTAAAATTTTTGAATTCAAAAATATTTGAGATTTTGATGTTTTGGATAGGTATTTTCAAAATTTTAAGTGATTTTTGTTATCAGAATAACTGGTAAATTCGTATCAATAAATACAATTTACATTATTCTTAGGCATTGAAATTTTACGGGGTCCAGGAGCAGTGCGCCGGTGGGGGTAGGGGGGCGAAGCCCCTCGTTCAAGGCAAAATTTAGTTTATATTGAAAAAAAATTAAAAATAAAAACAATATTGCAGGATTTAACTCTGTCCTCGCCCTCTGTAAGAATTACGCAAAAAAAAATAATAAAATCTATAAAATAATAAAAATATATGCAGACTTTGTTGCAAAAATTCAAAATTAGGAAATAAGGGATGAAATTCGAAATAATTGATTTCTTATTTATTCATGAATTTTTCTCCGGTTTTCAATATAAATTCACTTATCAAATAATATTTTTCAACAATACAATAATATTTTTCATAACTTATCAATAAATGAATGCTGACGTTTTTGTAGAAAAGTCACTTCTGTCATCATGACGACATCGTCAGAAGATGTGTTGATGCAGGTCGGGCAAGTTCGCTATAAGAAAGGCGATGGAACTTTGTACGTAATGAACGAGCGACTTGCTTGGATGCTGGACAATAGAGATACAGTGTCTGTTAGTCACAAATACGCAGATGTCAAATGTAAGAACCAACATTTTGCTTGGGTGCAGAAACAAGGACAAATTTGCTCGAAGCTTAATATGATAATCTTGGAACTTGTCCAGTTTAATTTATGATTTGAAATGAATTCATACTTGCTTTTTCTGGATTGTGCAACACCCATTACTCTGAAAATTTTCAGTGCAAAAAATATCACCCGAAGGAAAACCGAAGATTCAGTTACAAGTCGTACTTCACGACGGCACCTCATCCACGTTTCATTTTGTAAATAAAAATGGTTTGGAAGCACAACTTAAAGACCGAGACGAAGTCAAGGAACTGCTGCAGCAACTTTTGCCGAAATTTAAGAAAAAAGTCAATAAAGAGTTGGAAGAGAAAAATAGGTAACATATTACTAACATATTAGTAACATGTTAGTAACATGTTAGTAATATAATATTAACATATTAGTAACATAATAGTAACATATTCGTAATATAATAGGTAACATATTTCATAACAAGAAAAGAAAAAGGATATAAAGTTTTTCAAGATATTCGTTAATATAATGGGTAAATATTTCTAGAATGCTTTTGGAAAATCCGACGCTCCTTCAATTGTACCGTGATTTAGTCATCACCCAAGTCATCACGTCCGAAGAATTCTGGGCTCAGTACGCAGCTGAATACAGCCAAACGAAAAACACACCGCGTCAGGAAATCGGCGTCAACAGTGCCTTTCTCGTGAGTCTCTTGCCCACCTTTTCCGTGGTACGAGGCGGTATCAGAATTTTGGTTTGATTTGGTTTTGTAATTTAAGGCTGACATAAAACCAACGCCGGATGGTGTCAACGGACTGAAATATAATCTCACCATCGACGTGATAGAATGCATATTCAAAACGTATCCGGCGGTTAAGAGAAAGCATCAGGAGTCGGTTCCTAGCAAAATGCCCGAGTCGGAATTTTGGACAAAGTTTTTCCAGTCGCACTATTTTCACCGCGATCACATCAATTGCGGGACCAAGGACTTGTTCGCCGAGTGCGCCAAGATCGACGAGCAGGAGATGAAGAAAGATATTCAGAAAGGTATAAACGACCCTTTGTTGGATGTGACCTCGTTCGAGGATAAGACAATCGACGAAAATTACGGCAGCAGCTTTGGAAAAGTTGATGAATCGTCCGGGAACACCGTTCACCAGAGCATGATCAAGCGTTTCAACCAACACAGCATCATGGTGCTGAAAGCCACTGCCAAACATCAAGTGCCTCCGAGTCAACCGCAAGTCAACGGTTCCGCGACCACCACGACAGGGGAAAAACGAAAAAGCAGCAACGACAACTGCGAGCAACCAAAGACGAGAAAGGTAAGAGTTGATGAAATCTGGATATTTTTAAGTACATCAAGATTTCGACTAATGCATTGTTCACTTTGTATTCCAGCTTAGGATACAAGAAAAATTAGTGTACGAAGATCTCGAGGACAGCGAGGATGTAAATAAATCGATTAAAAGTAGGGCTGTCTTGAATTTAACCCAAGTCGATCGATATTTGCACGGGCCCATGCCGGACATCAAGAATCACGAGATATCCCCGGAAAAGGCCCAAGCGACACTCTTGGAACTGAGAGAAGAGGCGGCCAAGTGGCAACTTGGAAGCAACAATGGTTTCTATTTGCCGAGACAGTCGGCGTCTTCTTTGGTGAGCTCGGCCGCGGCTGTTTCCGTTCTCGGTGAATTGACACCAGGTGGCGCTCTTATGAAGGGGTTCAGAGAAGAGAGTCTTGGACGTGAGTTCTCTTTCACTGTCATTATGATGTTTGTTAGTATTTTGACGTAGAAATACGTATATTTAGTGAGGTTGGGTTAGGTAAGGATAACATACTCTAGAATATACTTGAACAATTCTGAACATACCCGAATATTTCCGAACATACCCGAATATTTTCGAACTTACCCGAATATCCCCGAACTTACACGAACCCTTCCGAACATCCCCGAGCAATTCCAAACTTACTCAAACATGCACGAACCCTTCAGAACATAACCGAGAACATTCCTGAATATTTTTGAACACACTCGAACGATTCCGAACATACCCAAGAATATATTCGAATATTTCCGAACATCCCCGAACACTCCCGAACATACCTGAATATTCACAAACAATTCCGAACTTACCCGAACATACCTGAATATTTCCGAACATTCACGAAGAATTTCGAACATACACGAACCCTTACGAACCTACCCGAATATCCCCGAACTCACACGAATCCTTACGAACATACCCGAATATCCCTGAACTTACACGAACCCTTTCGAACATCCCCGAGCAATTCGAAATTACTCGAACATACACGAACCCTTACGAACCTAACCGAGAAATACCTGAATATTTTTGAATATACTTGAACGATTACGAACATACACGAACACTTCCGAACATACTCAAGAATATATTCGAATATTTCCGAACATCCCCGAATATTTCCGAATATATACGAACACTTCTGAAAATACCGAATATACCAGATAACATACCCGAATAGTTCCGAAAATACCCGAATATAACCGAATTTCAAATACCAGCATACAGACACTTGCATATAAATAAATTATATATTTATATGTTACATTTGTTTATACGTATTATTCATATATTTATCTGCAGTATAAAATTTGAACCTGTTTAAAGAGACATTTTTCTAAATACAATTTAACAATAAATTTCGTTCACTTTTTTCCTTTAAAAAAATACTTCAATCTTAAACTATCATGAAGAAAAATACAGCATTGCATATAAATACTTATAATATGTTAATTTTGGAAAAAACTTTTTTTTAGTTTTTTGTATATCTGCGTCTTATAAGGTGTAGTATGATAGGTCATGTTCGTATGTCACATGACGTTATGTCATCTCACGAACAAATCGCCTCGTCACATGATGGTAATGTGATCGTCACACTACGACCCTAATTATAACAAGACTTTACCTGTCACAAAATATCACAATAATCACAAAACATCACAATCACTTCTTACATCACAGTTACTTATGTGTTTTTTTTTTTACTTTGTTTCAGAATTGATACCAGAGAACTTGGAAAAAGATCTACGAAACGTTTATGTCTGCAGTCGCGAGTTGTTGAGACATTTTTGGAAATGTTTCCCACCTACGACGAAGCAGGCGGAAGAGAAAGCTGTTCGTATGCACGAAGCGCTTCAAAGGTTTAACGCGGTGAAACTCAAACCGTTCGAGGTATGTTGAAAAATATTTATATGAATTTGGGAATTTTTCATATTTTATATAGGATCACTTTCCCCCTCTTCCCTCACGTTCAGAAAACTATATTTGGAATTTTATCTAGTCTAAAATACCATTGTGCTGGAATTTCTTGGGAATTTACTTTAATTTTCTGCAATCGTTACAAAGAAAGAAAATTATGTTTGACTTTTTTCAACTACATAAGTCGATGAAATGTAAAAGTTTTTTCTTAAATTTCTTAAAGAATGTTCAATTTTTTGAATTGAATGACAAAATTTCAATTTTTCCATCAACATAAAACTGTCTTTTTATGGAAAGTTTTTTCAGTGTAAAGTATAACTCGCCAGTTTTTTATTTTTAACTGTACATATAACAAATACCTCTCGTTCTATGTAACTTTTTAAAATTTCCCATAGAACTCACTGGCATACCCAATGAAAATAATCTCTATGTACGAAAACCGAATTAAAAAAAAATATAACCATCAAGAGTTAATATATTATAAAAAACGAGAAAAATTGACTCGTTGCAGGATCGAATTCATAGAGAATTTTCGACCGTCAGTCAGCACCTCACGAGCCACTTGAACGAACTCTTTGTAGTAGCTTGCAGAAAGTTTGGAATGTGGCAGTCGAAGCGATGCAGATGAGGTTGTCACGCGAGTCCTCCCCTTATAATGAAAAATTTCGTAAAACAACAAAGTAATACGCGTTTGATTCATTTATTGTTTGTGTTACGCAATCGGGTTTATATTAATGCAAGTTGAAAAACATTCAATCCTCGTCATTCGCTTATTTGTTGACAGATTTGACTCGAATCACGAGCGAGCCTTATACTTATTAGTTTGTTGATACTTTTCTATCGTAGATTAACCACCCCTTTGAGTTCCTTTGTAATGAAGAAGAATTTATCATCGATACGAGAGGTCAAATAAAACATTTGAAAGCAATTTGTTTCGAGTCATTCAATCTCCTTTTTGCAGTTTGAAATAAGTTGAATGAGAAAGAATCGAACACTTAATATCAAGTCCAACTTTCTTTTATTCAGCTTCAGGAAATGTTGACAATATTCGCATTGAAAGCTACTCGAAGAGACGACTAATCGAATAATCGTCAGTACATATGTTTAAGTAATTGCGATAAGTAGAGCATATCTAAATGCTAGTCTTGCTTTCATTAGTATACGTGGTGTTCTTCGAGGGGTAGATGTACCACCCTCATATTTGACGAGGAGCTACCAGCCAATTCTTCGGCAAGATGTGCAGGTAAGTACCTGGACCCTTCTGTAGTGAAATAGAAAACAAAGGTTTATTACAAATACGGAGAGCAGACAGTATTTCAAAGAAAGATCCACTCAAAAAAATAAGGACAACACTATAAAAAGCGTTAATAGTTACAAAAACAATCATATTATGCAATTTCAAGTAGTCACGCTAGCTGTCGCTTATTTCCGCGGGAGATATACAAAGATTGTTTGAGTAAGACACTGTTGGTAACACTGATCGCAACTATAGTTATATTCCCTATAAGAATGTAATTCGTCTCGTAGCTGTTATTAATAGGTCTTGCATGGGTTTGGATTTTGTTTGCAGAGAAAATAATGTTTTCCCGTACGAAGTATCTTTCATTCGTGCAATATCAACTACAGATCACTCTGAAAGTAGAATAAGTAAGCTGTTCCAGCAGATAATAGACAATATATTGTAGAATATACAAACTTTTACCGCAGCAAAATAAATCCACGTAGTAGGAACGGCTAAGATAATTAACTTTCGTTGCTGCCATACTATTTAACGCTTTTCAGTGCACTAATAGCTTTTTTTGGAGTGAAGACATACGAAACGCAATAGTAACAGGTTCAACTTACCATGAGAATTGTCCGCGGCGACCAACTTCCTTGCTTGAGGGATATTGGCACTGTTCATTTTCCTGTCGGAAGATACTCCGTAGTAGCCGATACCGTTAGCCGCGCCAGCAATGCTTTTACCGGCAGACGAAGATGGCAGCAGTCTTGATGATCCAGCATTGAGCCCTTCTTTGGTTGACAATAATCTCGATGATCCACTATTAAGCCCTTCTGCAAAAGATGAAGATGGCAACAACCTCGATGATCCGCTGTTAAGACCTTCTGCGAAAGATGATTGCGGCAACAATCTCGATGATCCGCTGTTAAGACCTTCTGCGAAAGACGATTGGGGCAACAATCTCGATGACCCGCTGTTAAGACCTTCTGCAAGAGATGATTGGGGCAACAATCTCGATGATCCGCTATTTAACCCTTCTGCAAAAGACGATTGGGGTAACAACCTCGATGATCCGCTGTTAAGACCTTCTGCAAAAGACGATTGCGGCAACAATCTCGATGATCCGCTGTTAAGACCTTCTGCGAAAGACGATTGGGGCAACAATCTCGATGATCCGCTGTTAAGATCTTCTGCAAAAGATGATTGCGGCAGCAACCTCGATGATCCGCTGTTTAGCCCTTCTGCAAAAGATGATTGCGGCAACAATCTTGAAGTTCCACTGAAGGACGATTCTTCGCCAGCAATCGGTGGTGATAGTCTTGCCTCCGCTATCAACGGTGCTAGAGTTTGGTCTGTTCCCATTCTCGTTGAATAATAAACTTTACGATGATGATCTGCCGCACGGTTTGCGACACTTTTCAATTTGCGTTTCGAGTTGCACTAGGCAAATTATAAAACAGATGAATTCAATATTAAAGTTCACTCTATAAATCGCTATCAACCCCCTGATAGTGTAATGCTCTCCAACACAAAGTCCGTGGTGCCAAAATGACAGTCGATCTAGATGGCGCTGCAGGCGTTTGAGATGATTCCCTTCTAAAGACATATATCTATATGTACTTATTCCCTGTTTTCCCCGCTGCAGTTTGTGGATCAAAAAGTAGGCTAGGGCTGGGTGGTGTACGGAGGGAATCATCTCCAACGCCCGCAGCGCCATCTTGATCGACTGTCATTTTGGCGCCACGAATTTAACCAAGGTGTCAGGGAGCTGCTCGCGATTAACAAAACATTTTACTTCACTGATTCGAAAAGCTTTAAAAATATATTTTGAAGTGAAACTCTGTTAAAAAATTGTTGTAAATGTCATCTTATTGAGTTTTAAATTTTTTGCTGGTTTATGTATCTGTGAAAAAAAACAACTTTTTTTCAACCTTTCAACAATGATTCAGCAGATGAGCAGATTCTTCGTAACAAATCTTTACTTACGATATAAAATTTCTCAAGAAAAATTTATCATCGGGGTGCATTTTGGCTATTTAATTGAGGGCCCGGATCGAAGAACGGGATGCGCGCTCATCCAGTAGGCAGGGGAGGGGATGACACGCCGAAGCGTCGGGCTTTCCGAAGCCCAAAATTCTCGATATACAAAATCTCAATTAATAATTATTATCTCAGTTAATTAACAATCGATTTTCATGAAATTTTGACACATCTTTCCTCTTGCTATAGCGATGCAATCAAGATGTTAATTTTTGTCAAATTTAGTTTTTAACTATTGATAAATAAATAATTAATATTTCCCGATGTTTTTGTTGATTTTACTTAAAAAAATGACAAAGATAATAAAATAGTTGTTCATAAGGTTTCTAAAAATAATGTATAAATTGTTTCCGCGTGTCACAATTGTTAATAACGACGTCATTCTTTTTTAAATAACTACTCGCGCGGCGAAAAGCGCAACGACTTGCGCTCACCACCGTATTCGCTATGCCTAATGTGATAAACTTCATTTTATAGTTAGGAAGAACAAATAGGTCAAAAGATATATAGCGTAAATATTTTTATTTAACTTTGCAAGTCACAGGTTGCAAAAAAAAACGCACAAAACTTTGTTTGATTCCCAAATGTTTTCGTGGCGTTTTCGTTTTCGCCCCGCTCGTAATGTGATTTCACTTGACATCGCAAATGTTTATAATTTAGCTAAAAAGAGGCTTGATTTTTAGAGAAATGATGTGAAAAGTAGAAATACGAATTCACAGTGCGGTAGATTTCGTTAGAACGACTATAAAAATGTGTAGAAACACGGTTAATGCATGAAAAATTTGGAAAATGTGGTGGTATGGTGGATGAATCATCAAGATCCTTGATGGTATATGCGATTATATAAAAGAGTCTAATAAATTTATACGATCTTTAAGAAACGAGGAATTTTTATTCATATTTTCAAATACCGAGAAGTTTTTAAAATAAGCTTGACAAATTTGTACGATACTTTTTCTTATTGAATGAATTAATTTAGGATACGAATTCCAGCTAAATTAACTTTTCAACGCTTATTCGAGTTGAATGTATTTCAATGAATTTTATTATTATAAGTGATCATTACGAATGTTTATTAAAATATCGACATATATCTATAATAGGAAAACCGATGTCGTTGGTCGCGCTTCTCGCCGCGCGAGTAGTTATTTAAAAAACAATGCCATTATTATTAACTATTGTGACACGCGGAAACAATTTACACATTATCTTTAGAAACCTTATGAACAAATATTTTATTATTTTTGTCATTTTTTTAAGTAAAATCAACAAAAACGTCGGGAAATATTAATTATTTATTTATCAATAGTTAAAAACTAAATTTGACAAAAATTCACATCTTGATTGCATCGCTATAGCAAGAGGAAAGTTGTGTCAAAATTTCATGGAAATCGATTGTTAATTAACCGACTTATGACGAGTTTAGTTCATTGTGATTTTGTATATCGAGAATTTTGGGCTTCGGAAAGCCCGACGCTTCGGCGTGTCATCCCCTCCCCTGCCTACTGGCCGAGCGCGTATCCCGTTCTTCGATCCGGGCCCTCAATTGTTTTTTTTTTTTTTAGTAGAAATACGTAAACAATGACGGTTTGTAATAAATACTGAAACTAATCAAAAGATTTCAAAAGCCGATTAATTAACTAACTACTCGTTAAGGCTTTCTAAAACCATAGGGATAATTTTTCATTTGACTTAAAAAAGTTTTTATTCATTCTACTGAATAAAGTACTTACTGCCACCATACATTTCATGCACTCGTCGTCGCTTTTTCTGTGCGATTGGTATTCATTTGGGGCTCTTCTATCATCATTACTTTGCTGACACTATACAAAAAGTCAAGACATTAAATAATGCGTTCGATGATTAATATTATTATACACGACTTTTTTGAAATAACAACTGAAATATAGTGTAATATAAAAATAAAATATATTTTTCGTAATGCAGTGAAGGAATATTCAAGCTAAAAAATCACTTCCCGTTTAATAAATTTGCAATTTTTTCACGTCGTAAAACGACACCAGTTATTTTGCTCACTAAAATTTTGAGTATTCATAAATTTCTATAATGTGTAGTATTTTTCGTATTTTTTTCATATTTTTAACATTTTCTAGAACTTACTATTATTTTATCGATTTCTAGTATTTGTATGGGTTTTCACATAAATTTAAAGAATTTCATGCTCTAGCATTAATGTTGAATAGATTTTCAGTATTATCTATTTTCAGTATTTTTAATTTATTAGATTTTTCAGGAAACAGTACCATGGATTTCGAGTTCTTTTAATATTTTCTTCACTTTTTTTGCTTATAAAATGTTGTAGAATTTCCTAATATTATATATAATGTGGCGTGGAACGGGAAAAGGGACCTAAGGATAAAAATCGTTTGGGCCTACTTTCTAATGCCCTTGAATCAAATAATGCGCTCAAACAAGTGTGGTCCTTAGGCCCCTTTTCTCGTTCCACGCCATATTATGATTAGAATATTCCTATGGATTTGTGTACAAGTTTCTAGAATTTGATGTTTTCGAATTTCATGCTCTATATGAGGCTTCAAAATCGTTGAGATGAGTTCGAGTATTTTATTAGGTTTTCAGAAAACAGTATCTTTATAGGTTTATATTATTTCATAGAATTCCATAACTTTTAGTATTTCTCGTATTTCTTCATTTAATTTCGGAATTCGATGCTCATTGATTCAAAGTTTCAAAGAGTTTTTGTGTGATTTATGATTCAAGAAGAAACTGGACAATACGAAAATGCAAAAAAGTTCTACGTCATCCATTTTTCTTTCTGGATCATTCATGTAATAAATACTCAAGTAGCCACAATCAGATACTGTCAAAATAGTTATGCTTTTACTTGTCCAACTCGTGAGAGCACCGAAAAAAAACCAAAATAACTTTTTAAAAAAAATTGTAACCACGTACCAGTATAGAACAAGGTTGGCAAGTGTTGGGGACATTTTCATCATGCTGCCTCCTTATGCCTGGGTGTACCACTTTTTCTAACAGCTTAACTCTCCTCTGCAAATCTTTGAGTGAATTTTTTTGCATCCGCAACTCCACCATAATGTCAGATCCACCTGACATTGACCTGATACTCTGCGACTCGCATTGCCAAACGGCCAGAGCCAAAATCTGAAAAATCAAACGTAAATCACAGTTCCGATAGCTCTCTAAATCCGAATCAGTGACATCTCACTGATTCAGACTTAGCGAGCGGTGCGTTGCGAACAAACTCACGGCGAGGGAAATTTTCGATAACATGGTGTCCCCTCTTCAAAATCTGGCTTCGGAAATGCCGGGCTTTTGTATTGCGATTTTTTATGGCTCGCGAAATTCGTCGCGCCTCGACGATTTCGCGCGTTCAGCGATAATTGAAAATCGCGAGATAATGTTTTGTCGCCGATTAATCAAGCCGATCGCAAAAAGTTATCGCCGTTTTTGCGACTTCCGACCTAGTTCGACCACGTGATCTCAGACTCGAAATCAATCTTCGAAAAAGCCCAAAGTCAATCAGCCAGGTCGTTTATTGGTACTTTTCAGAAGTCGTAAAGCGCAGTGGCTCCAGTCTTCATACAACTGTTTTAAACTCATGTTGAATTCGATGATTATTACCAGGAACCAAAGCAGGAATTTGTTGAAAAAAGTGTCAGGATCATAGGTCAATTATTTGTTGTGCAAAAATAGTAACTATTGAGTAATAGTTGTTTGTGCAACATGTGAAACAAATCGTCGCCATTTTTTCTTCCTCCTTTTGCCGATTCGACAGTTTTTATATTGTGGTTTCACTATTTCCTCCATGGGAGTGAGCTAACGTACTACAATTTTTTTTACTTTCATGATTTTTTACAATCCCTTAAGGCGAGGGGTTCACTTTCACCTTCCCGTCTCCTTTCCACTCACGCGCTCTCCATTCTCTGCGTCTTTCTCGCATGTCAACAGCAATCCCCTCGCTTTAAGGTGACTCGCAATCTACTGTAGTGCGAGAGAGATGCGTAGAACGGGAACCAGTTAAGAGAAAGAAGGACGAAAAGAAAAGGTCCTTTAAAGTGTCACAGTGAAAATGACTGTTTTATTACGTTGTGCGTGAAAAATGTTTGTAAGTGGCTAAGTTCAAAATACAATTGACAGTATAGAAAATGATTCAAAAAGTGCTATATATGGACTTGACTCGTAGAGCAGCTCTTTTCTGGGTTTCTGTATTATATTACTTTTTTCGAAACGAGGGATTAATTTTGGGGACTAAAATAACCGTTATCACAGGTTTTTGATGGATTTAAGAGGTGTAATGGTTTTGACAGAAGTGACAGAGAAAATGCATCAATTTACAAATTGTACGTTAAAAAAGTTTATCAGCATTTTCTATTTTCAGATTACCACTTTAGACAAAACTTTGCTTAAGCGGGACTACTGCAGTTTTAAAATGCATGTCATCAATGACGTTTCAAGGTCGCGGCATTTTTTTTCTCGTCTTCAATAATAAAATTTTAAAGTCAAAAATGTATTTCTTAAAAAATTCTGGAATTTTTCTTCTGTGTGTTCTCAATATTTTTTCAACTTGTTAAAAATATCAACCATTTACCTACGATGAGACATTTTTGTTTTTGAAAAATTTTATGGACACGGTCTCTGTACCTGTATCAAAAAACATCAAAAAAATTACTTTGGTATTCATTTTTTCGGCATTTTCGAAAATTGTGTTCTTTGGTTTTCTATGATTTTCTTTAGTGTTCCGTGGTATCCTAAAGTATTCTACACGAAAAGAAAAGCAATATTTTATATTAATTAATTAATAGAATTTTTAATTAAGTCACTTACACTCGCAAAGTTCTTCATACTTATAAAAATGTGATAAATACCTCATCTAGAAAAAAATTATTAGTTTATCATTCACGAAAATATCCGATGTTTCATGTTTCACAGAAAAAAAAAAAAAAACATGAAAGACGTAAATTTTCTAGGTATCTCGTTCAAAGAAGTTATCGAAGTTCTCAACATCAATAAGACACTATGTACATGCCAAATTTCTACAGAATTTTAAAAAATTTCAAAATCTTCAGTTCATAAAGTTCATAAATGTTCTCCCAAATTTCATAAAATAATTGACAATCTTTCAAGTTTTCAGAGGTTTTTCATTTTTCAAAATTTTTGAAATTTCAAAATACTACAATCTAACCAACATTTTCTGAATTTTATAAAAATTTATCGAACTAATTAAAATTTTTCGTAATTTTTGAACACTTTCCATGTTTTTCATATTTTTAATAACAAAAGGAACAAAACATTATATACATATACATTTTGAAGAAATGTCGTACTAAAGACCATTTGAACAATGTATGAACATTTTCTGAAATTCTACAAATTTTTCAAACTTTTTTGATGTTCTACGTATTTCAACGTCTTAAAATCTTATACACAATGAATATTTAAATTTTTAATTTTTTGGTATAATATAATTATACATAATTTTTCATAATTTTGATGCTTTAATTTATTTTTATAATAAAATGACAGTTTTGGCAGTTGTTTACAGATCAAAAATTATTTACTAAAGCTTTGACAATAAGTTTTGCTACAGCTTCAACAACAATTAAAGTAAAATTTGTCCCATTAATTATAAACTATATAATTTTCGTGAACGGCGAATACTGAAAAATTGTCTCAAGATAAGAACTGTCGAATCCTTCTTTATACTAAAAATGTCAAAACTGGCAAATTCATTTAGACTCCTAATGTTAAGAAAGCTTTTTCAACTCTTTTTGAAAACAGTTACAATAGTTCAAACAGTTATTGAACCCGTCAAAAACGCTAATCGGTCATTATTATACATTTTTCCTGATATAATTTAAATAAACATTATATAAAATCAATGTTCATTCATAAACATTTCCAGTGTGAATTCACTCTCGGAGGTCGAAGAAATAATAAGCTCATTACGAGGCAACTGGTTCACTGAGTTGTTTGAGATTAGAAATTAAACTCGACCTTATCTAAATAAACATTTTACAGCGCGAATAAAAATGTACTTTGAAATGAGATTGAAACGAAAATGGTCAAACTCTAGTTTCTCATTTCTTTGCAATGAAACATTAAAAATTTCCGCTTTACTTAGAAATTTCGAATACTATTTCGTCAAAGTTTTGCTCAATTTAATTGATATAATAATAAGTAAATTGATAAAAATGTAATAATTAAAAAAAAAGTGATTTGATATCTTATTTTAAAATAATGTAAAAAAAGCCCTTGAAAAATTGGAGTCTAAAACAAATATGACTTCCAAAATTTTACTAGATTTTCCTGCATTCTCCGAAAAATATTTCATTGATATTAAAAATAACCTATAACCATAAGTTTATTTATTTAATTGTTTTATTGCACTGGAATATCGAACTACACTACTCCATTTTTTCCACGCTTATATTTTCTACTTAAGAATTTATTGTCAGAAACTCTAATTATTTAGAGTTTTTCTATACAAAATTCATCGGAGCCAAATAACTTGATAATGAAATATTGATATGGAAAGCGAATCAACCAATGAAAATTGCAATTACCATGATATATATTCTATAAATGTACTTAGCACATGTGAAGTCGTTTTATATCGAATCATGAACTGCAATAACAGTTTATTTAATAATTGAAGAACATGTCATTGAAATTCCACATAGGCGTATCGTAATAATCACCGGACATGTCATACATTGGTAAATCCAAATACCTAGAACCTTTTCTATTTGGTTTCCGTCGATTCAATGGATTACGATGAGTGTATTTTCTATCTGATTGGTCACTTTCGTCCATATGTGTACACTGAAACACATTCAATTCATTTTTTTACATGCAAAATATCTCATGTAAAATTTATTTTAACAACAACTTTTATTGGTTTTATCACCAGAGAAAAGTAGGTGTAAAAAAAGACTTTTCGTTATAAGAAATTGAAAGTTTTTTATTACATAGGTCCAATTATACTGCAATTACAGTTTGGTCACTACAGCATGAAATTAGGCTATTATGTATTGACAAGAAGTTATTTGCTTCAATCAAGTAACTGTCTCAGTGCCAAGATAAGTGATTTTCAACTTACTTTTGTGCGACACTTTTTGCAAGAATCCGTTATAGAACGCTTATGTTTTGCAGCTAATTCTCTGGCACCAATGCCATCGAATGTGAATGAAGAAGGAGAGCCATTGTCGCACTGGAAAATCGAAAAGAAACGTGCAATTTTCGCATTTAACAACAGTATGCTCGTCACAACCATATCAAATTAATGTAATGTTTGTGATAACTATATTTACTGTTCGTACTTAAATACTCAAGTTCTTTACATATACGGAATTGACTGTAATGTAATAAATGTAACATTATCATGAATATTTCGAAGAAACACAAGCAACAAAATTCATAAATATTTTATGTCATTCTAGAAATTTTTCGAATTTTAAAGTATAGTTGATAATTTTGAAAACGTCAAATGTTTTTCGATTTTTCAAACATAATACAAACTTTTCGAAACTTAAGGAATTTCGTGAAAATTTGCCCAACTCATAATGATTTTCCGTAATTTTTCAAGAGCTCTCAAGTTTTGAAGATTATTAATAAAAATGAAACAATGTTAGTATGCATATTTCAAAGAAATATGCAGGGTGTCCAGCCTCTGGGAAATCCTGGAATTCTACTTGAATTTTTCGAGACTTCCGGGAATTTTCCCTGGCTTAATTAATGCGTATTCTATATTCTAAACTTGAAATTTACACGCGAAAAGTAGATGAAAGATTGTTCGGCACATACAAAATAGCCAAAAAACGTTCCAAAAGTTTCCGTTACAGTGTTTTCCATCATCAAATAAAATTTCGTTACATCAAATTCTAGAAATCTAAGAAGTGATCCACAAAAGAACTAGAAAATCGTACAAAATGTGATAAATGTAAAAAAATGCAAAATAGTAAAAATTTATTTAAAAATTGGATGTTTGGAAAAGGGCAGAAATAATACCAATTCATAAGTCGGGAGATGCAGAACTTTTAACTAATTACAGACGTATTTCGCTCATATCGAATTTTGCCAAAATCCTGGAGAGAATTGTCAAGAAACGAATTCTTAGTTTTGTGAATAATGGGAATATTATGAATGACATGCAGTTTGGTTTTAGAGAGAATAGATCGAGAATTGATGCTTTAACCCATGTAACAAGTAAGATTTACAACTCAATAAATAATACATTGCCTTGCATAACTATTTTTTGGATCTGGCAAAGGCTTTGCAAAGGCAAAGGCAAAGGCAAAATCTATGAAAATATAGAAATCCACGGAAATATTATAAAATTCTTTGAATGGTATAAATACTGAAATAATACTAAAAATACTGAAAGTAAAAGAAATCTATGAAAATTGAAATAAGAAAGCATCGAATCCAAAAAATCTATACAGTAATTCATTAAAATACCAGAAAGTTCTCCAAATTGATTTATAAACTGTTTTTTTTTTTTAATTCTTCCATATATGTGACTTGGAATCAGGAAATAGGGTTTGAGGGGAAAAACCGTAAGGCCTACATTTACCCAGAGCGTAAAGGTAATATGAGCTTTACGGCTTGTCCTCTCAAACCTTATTTCTTGATTCCACATCACATATATAAAATATAACTTACTTTGAATTCGAGAGAATAAAATTCCAGAAATCGAAATAGCGATCTACAAAAGAACAAAAAAAATTTGAATAAATACGAAAAATGCCAGAAATTTATAAACACTCAAAATGCATGTTGGCAAAGCTTTATTGAAAATCCATAAATTACTAAAAATCTAGTTAACTTGAAATCCTAAAGCATCTGATTCTAAAAAACAATACAAAAATCCACGAAAATATCAGAAAATCCTTTAAATCGCATATATATTGAAATAATACAAAATATTCTTAAAGTGCTAGAAATCTACGAAACTTTAAAGTTAAGAGCATCAAATTCTGAAAATCTACACAGTCATCCATAATAATATTAGAGGTCTGTAAAAATCCTGCAAATTGCTACAAAGATTTATAAATGCCGAAAAATACTAAAGACTAGTAATAAGAGAAATCTATGAAATACTGGAATTCTATATGTAGGAATCATTTTCTGAAAAATCTATAAAAATCTAAAAAATCCCGTAAAATTTAGCTTCAAGAACATAAAATTCTAGAAATCTTTACGATTTGTAAAAATACTAAAAACACTCGTATTCCATAAAATACGCACAATCTACACAGATAATATTTTCTCAAAAAACTATAAAATTAGATAACAAAAAATAGATAATAAACGAAAAACAAAAAATTTGTTTAATAAAAAGTATCCATAAATAATTATCTACGTTACAGTGCGTTTCGTTACATTTATGGTTTTTTCTCTATAGAATATTCAATACAAAAATAATGTGAGAAAATCACCCAGGAAATATCCGGAAAATCTCCGGGGATTCTGTTTCTGGAAATAACTGGACACACTGAATATGATAATCAACACAACAAAACTTAAAAGCATTTTCTGAAGTTACAGAAATTTTTCGAATTTTAAAGTTTAGTTAATAATCTTTTCAACGTCAAATGCTTTTTGATTCTTCAACATTTTCGAAATTTCGAACATAATACAAATTTCATAAACACTTGTAAAACTTTTAATGATTTTCCGTAATTTTTTAAGACTTCTACTTTTAAAAATTATTGTTAAAAATAAAAAAATGTTAGTATACATATTTCTAAGAAATATGATAATGAACACAATCAGCAAAATTTATTAATTGTTTCTAAGACTGAATATTTTTCAAATTTTCAAGAATCATTTATTATCTTAACAATTTGGTTGTTTGATTTTTTAACATTTTAATGATTTAAAACGTGACATACATTTTTCGAAAATTCAAGAATTCCACAAAAATATGGTGAACTTTCTGACATATTCCTTAATTTTTTAAACTTTTCAAGTGTTTTCGGTTTTCGTCAAAAAATAAAAAAGCTTATTTTATTGCTCATAATTGAAAAAATATGATATTAATACCAATCTTTAAAATTAGTATAAGTATTTTAAAATTGATATTTTTTATTATTAGTCGTTAAAATTTATATTCAAATTTTCAACTGCGTTGGGATTTTAACTGTAGATATAAGCAACTTGAAATGCATCAGAAACATTTCTAACTCATCAATAAATTGTTCAACTAAAAATATAAAAACTTAATAAAAATATAATATACCACATCTACACAGATGACAGCACAATGTTGTTTATGGCTGGCCATGAATGGTGGAGGTTCCAATTTCATTGAACCCAACGACGCTAGATCTTGTTTACTATAATCATCTTTATACTTGCACTGAAAAAATCATAAGGAATTCAATCAAGGAATTAAGAGCTCAGTACAAAGAGTAGTCTACAAATTATACAGCATACGCAAAAATGTGCGACGTAACGTGACAGCCCCCCCCCTCCCCATTACCCCTATATCACACTTCGTGACATATTGCTGACCCCCTCCTTCCCCCTGATCGTTTTCGTTTTCTTTTAAGGTTTTCATAAGAATCAACATTAGTAGGGATTTGGTACTTTACTGAAAAAAGGTGATATCACGTATTACGAGCGACTTGTATTGAAACAGCAAGATCCGTGGAGTTCTAGATATTTTCAAAGGGGAAGTCACTCTCGTTATGCATCAATGCAGATGATAAGTATCACCCAGAGATGTTTAATCTAGAGACTATTACAGTGCAACTCACTCTCAAATCACCATCGTCGCATAAATCACCATCTTCCATCGATCCGTATTTTCTACCAATAATTTTCAATGATCTTTCTAAATGCCTCACGCGCCTCTTCAAATCATTCAACGCCATCCTTTGATTTTGCAACGCTGACTGGATTCTAGATTCACCCATTATTCGATTATGTGAACGATCGTTCAGCTCCATTGGTTTACCGAATCGTGAACCGGAAATTTTTTGCGATTCGCATTGTAAAACCGCAACAGCCAAAATCTGCGAGGAAAATTATATTTGAACAACGCTTTTGGTCGATTCAGTCAACATCAACTTACGGCCAGAAAAGGTACGGAAAACATGGTGTTTTCTTCTTTGAGGTGCAGCTTCTAAACTCGCGCTCTTTCCCTTTTCAATTCTTTATAACGCGCGTATAATCGCGAATGGCGAGATATTGTTTTGTCGGTGCTAAATCAAATTAATCGCGGAAAGCTATAGCCTTTCTCGTGACTTTTGACTTCATTTGACCGCATGTATGACGGCGCGAATTCAGGCACGAAATCAATCATCGAAAACGCCGGGAATCAATCAGCCAAGACATTTATTGGCACTTTTAAGAACTCTTTAAGTGCTGTGTTAATCGTATGACTCTAAATCAAAGATGTGAAAATAGATATTTATTGATAGTCTACTATGAAAAAACATTTTCGATATGATTTAGATTGCGTTCCTATAACGGATAGTGTTTTCAACGACATGCTACGTTTTGAAGTGAAACTTGTTTGAAAATGTCAATATGTAGAGAATTATTGCAAATTTCAGCTGATTGGTTCCGCGTAACTTGGTCAAACTAGAGACCCTGTAAGAAGAGAGACTGGCCACTGGGCTTAAAAATGGCCGCCAGTGAGAACGAGACAGAGAAAGAGTGAGAGAATGTTTATGTGCATGAGCTTCCTTTCAATATTTTTTTTTATACAATTCAAATGGTCTTATTACGATATTCAATCATTTTTTATCTAAGTGTTTACTTCAATGTTTTTTAATTTACGAATGAACATTCCCATTTTTTTTTTTTTTTTTTTTTTTTTTTTTTTTTTTTTTTTTTTTTTTTTTTTTTTTTTTTTTTTTTTTTTTTTTTTTTTTTTTTTTTTTTTTAAAAAGTTATTCAACTTTTTAAACAACAAATGAGCTTTTTCAACAAATGCTGATAAAAACCAGGGACCAAACTCTACCCCAATTTTCTTCATAATTTTCTAAATCGAAAAGTCTTCTGTAACTTTTCGTAAAACTCAAAATCAAAAAAGATATTCGATTTTGAAATCTAAGAAATCTGATTGGTTGAAATTTCTAACTCAAATATCTTTTTTGATTTTGAGTTTTGCGAAAAGTGGCAAAGGACTTTTCGATTCAGAAAATTATGAAGAAAATTTGGGTAGAGTTTGGTCCATGATTTTTATCAACATTTGTTGAAAAAGCGCATTTATTGTTTAAATTTCAAAGTTGAATAACTTTTTTATTTTTGAGTTTTGTAAAAAGTGGCAAAGGAAA
>JAPYZL010179135.1:0-13583 GCA_030522825.1 Platygaster orseoliae
TTTATGGAATAAAGAAATTTTAAATAATGGCTCCGAGTGATCATGTCCTGCATATATGTATATAAATTTAAACGGAGCAAAAAGACAAATTGAATAAATCCAATTGGATTTTTAACTGGAATTTTATTTACGTTTCCCCAAAAGAAATTCAATTGGATTTCCAAGTAGAAACCTTGTTGGATTTTCAACTGAATTTTTATCATCAAGGTTTCCCAAAAGAAATTTAATTGGAATTCCAACTAGAAATCAATTAGATTTCTAACTAGAAATTCGATTTGATTTTCAACTGGAATTTTATTGAAGTTTCCTAAAAAAAATCCAATTGGATTTCCAAGTAGAAATCTTGTTGAATTTCCAACTAGAAATTCAATTGGATTTTTGTTAATTTAAATTTATTTGAATTAAATAAATAAAAATTTATTTGGAATTCCAACTAAAAATCAATTGGATTTCCAAATAGAAATCCACTTGGATTTCCAACTAGAAATCCACTTTGATTTTCAACTGGAATATTATGAAAGTTTCCCAAAAGAAATTTAATTGGATTTCCAAGTGGAATTCTTGTTGAAAACCCAAGTAAATTTAGTTGGAAATACACTTGGATTTTCAACTGGAATTTTATTCAGGTCTCCTCAAAATACACCCAATTGGATTCCCAACTAGAAATCCACTTGCATATTCAACTGGAATTTTATTAAGATCTCCCCAAAATACATCTAATTGGATTTCTCAGTGAAAATCTTATTGTACTTCCAACTAGAAGTCCAACTAGAATTTCTTTAAGATCTGCCAAAAAGACATTTAATTGGACCAGCCAATTGGTTCGCCCCATTGCAAAACTGACCATTCATCTAATAGCATTTTTTTCAGTAGGTCGAGGTTGCTTTTCTGATGTTATTCATTGAATTTCAGATTGTAATGAAGATGGATCCTTGGAGCTTTTACGGGTTGGGCTACTGCATGGGCCAGTACTTCATGAACAAGTACGTTGTGGTATACGGGCTTTGCGGAGAAGCATCGCGAGTAGACGGCATCCCCGCGCCCACTCATCCAAAATGCGTAGCGCGTATACACCTATACTCCGATATGTGGAAGTATTTCGACAGAGGGCTCTACAAATTCCTTTTGAGGTGAGCTCATTCCGCCATTTTTCATCCAGAATTCGTTACATTACATCGTAAAATTGGATTTTTTTTATTCGGGTATTTTCGGGTAAATAGAAATTCGGGAAAAGTGTTTTCGAGTAAATGTCCATTCGGGGAAAACGTACGGGAATCGGAAAAATTGCAGGTACATATACATACCGACGACCAACTCGAAGTATCTCTGGAGGCAAATCGCGTCCTCGTTTATGTGCTTCGCTTTCATTTTCGTCTGGCACGGAGTCGAATCTTTTATCTTGACCTGGTCGATTCTCAATTTTTTGAGCCTGGTGACGGAAGGGGTGACGAGGGTGATCGGCAGATCGCAGCGCTATCGCGAGCTCACCTCCAAGCACTTGAGCCCGCGGAACATCAGGAGGCTTCACTGCGCCCTCATTTCCCCGCTTCTCGCTCTTTCCGCCATCTCCAATTTTTACTTTTTCGCCGGTCAGCAAATCGGCAATTTATTTCTACACCGAATACTTCACGGTAAAAAGCATTTACTCTTTTCTTTTAAATTTAATTTAAATTTTATCAATTTGTCATTTTTTTTTTATTCATTTATTTAGATAGATCAACGGGCAAAAGCCCTCTAATATCATGCGATTTACATAGGTAAGTAGAGAAACAAATGAAAACAACTCAAAAGAAAAGCAAACACCGTGCGCGTGCACAAGAATGCCTAAGATTAAGATGAAACATAAATAAAAACCCGTCGTAATACAAATAATAAATCAAATCCGCTCGAGAAATCCTTCTAGGGAAGAAAAAAAAATAAAACGAAAAAAAAAACGTATTTCAGATACTCCGGACGTCACGTTGTCGGTGTTGCTGTGCCTTTACTGCTGTTGCCAAATTTCCGTCGAGATCAAGAATCGCGAAATGAGGAAGGACAATTCGATGAAAATAGTGTATCATTCTTGAGGTAAAATAAACCAAATATTTTTATCATTTCGAGCTTTTTTATTAGACGCTTTAAATACAAAAGTGTGTAAAAAAATAAATCATGCCCCTCATACCTACCAACTAATACTACGATCGTTACATGGAACCAAGAGCTTCGCAATCGCGCAGATTATGAAAATCAACTTATTCCTTCGCCTGTTTCCTCCAAATGTGTGTTGAAATTGCATCTCAATTCAGTTGAAAGAGAAATTGATGTGTGATTTTATAGACGTTTTTAACGTGGAACGAGAGGAAGGACCCGAAATTCAAGAGCTTTTTTATCTTAGTTTAAGGCACACTTTCAAAAAACAAGCCTGAATAAGAATACAGCAATGAAAAAATAACACATCGTTCAAAAAGTCCCGGGACTGAGTCGGAGATGACGTTTTTAATGTCAAACCAACTTCATTTTTCGAAAGTACCAACTTTCAGATAGCATCTGTCAAATTTTCACGTCAATTGGACCAAAAACAAAAAAACTACCGACATATAAGTGACGTTGCTTTTACAATTGCGTAAAAAATGGAAAAAATCGAATCCCGTGTATTGATAAAACATTGCTTTAAAAATAATCCACGAAAAAGATTTGGATCGAATGGGGAAGTTATCGATGCAACTAAAGCCTATTTTGAGGCCAAGGACAAATCATTCTACAAGCATGGCATCGAAAAGTTAGGAAAGCGCTGGAACAATTGTATTTCACTTGAAGGGAATTATGTCGATGAATGAAAAAAAATTTCCACAAGAAATGTTTTTTTTTTCTAATTAGTCCCGAGACTTATTGAATGATGTGTTATTGTAGCCAACATTTTTCAATGGGCAATTTAAAGTTGCAAAAAATACGAAATTTGCATTTTATTTACAACAAACAATGATATTGTGTGAATCATTCTAGATTCAAAATGGGATCAAGTTTATCAAATTTACCGTACCAAAAAAATTCATCTTTGAAATTATTTCAATTCAAGGTATATTCATGTTTTACTTTTCATACATATACGTGTATTTAAAATTTCCAAGTGGAGGATTTTAGTAGACATATTATTCAGTAATAAAAAACTTATTCTTTTTTGAACAGTGAATTCAAATTATCCAAATTCACTTTAAACTCGATGATCTGAGAAAAAACAACTAAGATTCAGTTATTTCCTGGCGTTCTTCTGAACCCGTAACTTACGGGACCTTTTACGCGTGTTTTGTACAAAAAACACTCGTAAGCATATTTGAGTTTTTTAGTGAAATCAATAATGGAATAAACAATATTTTTTGAGGAAAAGGACGATTAAAGTTTTTTTTCCATTTTTTATTATCCAAAATTGCCAAACACTCTAAAAAACTATTTTTAAATGAATGTATAACGTCAAGTATTTGAAGTTGTTATTTTCAACTGTGCGCATTCACCGAATTCCCCATAGGTGAATTTATATCTTTTAGGTATTCTTTATTTCCTGTTGATTCTTATAAGTTTTCGGTTTAAACAGCAGAATAGAATAAAAAAATTGAAAGCAATAAGATCGAATTTTAAAGTTTGCGAAATCCCAAAAGTTTCATTCTTTTAGAACATTTTTTTGAGTTTTAAAAGCGTTTATAATTACTGACATTTTGAATGTATTTTAAACTTGAAATTGAAGATATCTGGGAAGATAGAAAATGATTTTATTCGTAAAAATTTTTTTAATTTTCAGATATGTTGAGATTTTCATGAAATTTTTCAATTTTTTTGAAAATTCAAGTTTTGAAAAATTTATAACTGTATGAGGATTTCCGAAGTATCATCATTTTCAAAATTCTTCACGATGTCGAAAATTCTCAAATTTTTGTTTCCAGAGTTTAATAATTTCTTTAAATTTCATTATTTCTAAAATTTTTGACATTTCCCAAGTTTTTTTTTTTGATATTTTGAATTAAAATTTGAATAAAAAAATTTTGTAATCAAAAAGAAACTGTTGATTATGAGTTGTCTATTAAAAAAATTGAAAATTCATCAAAAATTCAAAAATTAAATCTAGAAGTGCTAAAATTTAAAAATTTCAAAAGTTTTTCATTTTTCGCGAATTTTATCATTTCAAGAATTTTCAAAGTTTTTATTTTGAATTTAAAATTACAATCGCAATTCAAAATTAAAAAAATAAAAATTGAGAATTAATCAATTATCAAGAGTTTAAGAAAAATTTTTAAATATGTGAAAAGTTTTCTACTTTTTCATAATTCAAGTTTCAAAAAATAGAAAACTTTATAAGAATTTTGGAAAAATCTTATAATTTCCATTTTTTCAAAATCCTCTAATTTGTCAAAAATTCCTAGCATTTTTGTGTATGAAACTTCAAAATTTTAGAAACGAAAAATCTGTAAGTTTTCATATTTCTTCAAATTCAAATCCAAAATTTCTGAAAGTTTCCAAGTTGTCAAAAATATGTAACATTTATGATGTTTTCAAAATTCCAAAATTTGTCCATCATACAGAATTGTCTAAAATTACCCACATTCTCGAATTTCATAAAATCTTAGAAATCAATGAGGATTAAAAATTAGTTTCATGAGCATAATACGGCTAGAAATAATTTATAAAATGCACATTTAAAAATTCTTTCATTTTTACGTCTCATTTCGAGCAAATTCTCTTACGGGTTTTTTTGCACAAAACATCTGTAAAAGGTACCGTAAGTTACGGGCTCCCTTACAGGTTCTGAAGAGCGCCAGGATTTTCAAAAAAAAGTACTTGACAGAAAGTGACATTATTCATCGAAGGAAAAAAGCGACAGTCTTTTTCAGCTTCAAATTGCTAATTAACGGAGAGTAACAATAGCAATTTTAACATGTACGAAAATGCTTCAGAGTGAGCAAATATTTTATCACAATTAAAAACTCTATCTAGCCCCGTGCTGATTTCTTCAAAAATAATTTTCAGGTGTAAAATATTCCACTATTATTTTTATCCAAGTATTTATTTATTTTTTCTAAATGCCGTGCACGAGCCTTGTATTAAATGATGAAAACATAAAAAATGATTATTCATTATAAATTTTTAATTATTTGAATAAAAAAAAAACGATCTAACGGAGCCAAATGTTATCAAATTGGGAGCAAAATAATTAATTCCACCAAATTTTCTTCTTTTTCAAGAGTAAATTTCGAGTACCTTTTTTCTTCTTTTATATTCAGATGTATGATTCAATATACAGAGATGTACACATATACAGCCCCCCACAAAATAGTCTAAGCTATTGTTCGTGGGCCGCCTTTCTTTCTTTCTTTTTTTTTTTGGAATACTAAATTTTTATTTTCTTAACTCAGCGACAAAATAACTTGAAAAATTGAAAAAATTTAACATCACATGACTTGATAGGAGAAAAAAAGCGAATTATCAAATGTCCAGCAAAATTATCTAACACTTGTACCAATTGACTAGCAAACGGGCAGAAATGTTGGAATTTCAATGAAATTTATCAAAATCAAAACAATACGCACAATAAATGTTTCTTACCTGGAAGACAACTTTGAGCAGCGGTTTAGGTTTTCAAGTGTTGAAAGCGCACTTGGAAAAATATATTCTCTTAACTTTACACTAGCTTATAAAAATGTGTAACATTAAAACCATAAGTTAGTCATTGACGCCGAACAATTATTTTTCTATCGCTTTTACAAAATACAGATAACGAGGCATCTATTGGACATTTACTGCCACAATCTCAGCAACTCATTTTCTCAATAAAAAAAAATATATTCTTGGGCAAGTTCAAACATCATTATAACTAAGCAACAGAGAATATTTTCTGTCTTTTATTCACAAGAAATTTCAAACTCCTTGCATCAATATTCGCTATTGCTTTGATAATTGCCATGATGTGCAAAAAACAGACGTAAATGTTTTGGTTCATCGTCGATTTCATGGAAATTGGCTTAAGAAAATATGTTGCTCACTTTTGCGGCGAAGATTGAGTTATCGAGAGCGCTGCTTCCGGTTGTTTGAGCACCAGGCTGTTTTGGTGGAGTTTGAAAAAACCCGCGACTTGGGTGCCGGTGTTGGTTAAGAGCAAAATACCATTTTGCTGCTTGCTACTTGGTACCAGCTTGAAAAACATCTGCTGCTGCTGCGCCTTGTTACCAAAAACCACCGGGGTATTCTTCAAGATATGTAGGCGCTGGGGCGCGTTTCCATTATTATGGTTACGCAACAATTTTATTCCTACAGGGACGTTGGTCGCTGCTGCTGACTCAGGGGCGACTAGGCAGATTTCTGTTTCCACCGCTTCACTCTTTACTATCACTTCTGGTACGATGAGCTCATTATCTTTTTTTTTTGGCGTTTCACTTGCGTCTTTTTCTCTCTCCTCCATGCTTTTTACTGGAACAAAAAAATATGAAGTATGAAAATAAAGTTTTATATTGTTGAAAAAAAACTTTGATGGGGACACAGAAAGTCAGTTCCGTTACGTAGAACTATGTCAGGTATATCAGGTATTAGGTATTATCAGGTATATTTGGTATGTTCAGAAGTGTTCGTAATGTTCGGGTATGTTCGGAAGTGTTCGGGTAAGTTCGGAATTGTTCGTGAATGTTCGGAATTGTTAGAATATGTTCGGAAATATATGGGTAAGTTCGGGTACTTTCTAGGGTATGTTATCCTAACCTAACCTAACCTAACTATATATACATATTTCGTGACATACCTACACCCCCCCCCCCAAATTTGCCCAATACCACGGGGAAAGACGTAGTTCAACGTGAAAAGAAAAATACTAGCGTCAACCCCCATTCAGTTTCAGTTTAAGGTATAGTTTTTATTGAAAAAAAAAAACATTTCTCAAAATATAGTGAGTCAATATATAATTCTTATCTTAATAAATATGTACATAGATGAGAATCGTACAATAAACATAAAATTTGGCAAGATTGAAGTTCAATTCATAAATTTAAATTAAATTTAAAACGATTGAATTTCAGTTCAAGGAACATATTATATATCCAAATTTCTAATGAGTATGGCTATAGCGCCTTTTTTCAATTTTAATCGATGGGGAGGCAAGGACGATTTATTCAATGAATTTAAATATTCAACTGAGTAATTTAAGAAATATTTTTCATCTTTTCACGTATGTTAATGGTGGATCCTACTATGGTAAAAAATTAGAAGTTTCACTTTGTGAAACATCTTATGTATGTTGATTGTGTGTAATACCATAATAGGACATTAGAAGTTTCACTTTGTGAGACTTCTAATGCATATGATTCCCAATACAACGATCGTTAGGAGCTAATAAAAATCTTTTGGTAATAGTCAGGGTTATTTTTATTTTAATATAATCCTGACTATTACCAAAGGATTTTTATTGGCTACTAAAGATCGTTATGTTGGAAATTCTATTTGGAAATTAAGGAGCGTCTACTAGTTATCTCTTGCAATGTATGTTAATGGTGGATAATCCTATGCTATGACATTAGAAGTTTCACTTTGTTAGTTTTCTTATGTATGTTGATAGTGGGTTTTACTGTGGTAGGACATTAGAAGTTTCACTTTTTTCTTGTGTATCTGGATTGTGAATTCTACATTGGCAGGACATTAGAAGTTCAACTTTGTGAGATTTTTTATGTATGTTGATGGTGGATCATACTATGGCAAGACATAAGAAGTTTCACTTTGTAAGACTTTTTATTCATGTTGATTGTGTATAATACTATGATAGGACATTAGATGTTTCATTTTATGAGACTTTTTATGTATTTTGATGGTGGATCTTACTACAGCAAGACAGAAGTTTCACTTTGTGAAACATCTTATGTATTTTTATGGTGGATTCTACTGTAGAAGGATATTAGAAGTTTTACTTTGTGAAACTTCTTGTGTATGTTCATTGTAGATTGTATTGTAGTTTGACATTAGAAATTTCACTTTGTGAAACATCTTTTGTCTGTTGATTGTGTATAATACTATAGTGGGACGTTAGAAGTTTCACTTTATGACACTTCTAATGTATATATTTAATTCCCAATATAACGATTGTTCGAAGCCAATAAAAATGGTAATAGTCAGGATTATTTTTATTTTAATATAACCCTCATTACTACCAAAGGATTTTTATTGGCTACTAACGATCGTTATACTATGAATTCTATTTGGAAATTGAAGAGCGTCTACTATTTATCACTTTTAATGTATGTTGATGGTTGACAATACTATGATAGGACATTAGAGGTTTCACTTTGTAAGACTTCTTCTGTATGTTAATGGTGGGTTCTACTATAGTATGATATTAGAAGTTTCACTTTTTTCATGTGTATCTGGATTGTGAATTCTACATTGGCAGGACATTAGAAGCTCCACTTTGTGTGACTTCTAATGTATGTTGATTGTAGATAATACTATCATAGGACATTAGAAGTTTTACTTTGTGAGACTTTTTATGTATGTTGATGGTAGATCATACTATGGCAGGACGTTAGAAGTTTCACTTTGTGAGACTTCTAATGTATGTTGATTGCGGATAATACTATAATAGAACATTAGAAGTTTCACTTTGTGAGACTTCTAATGCACGTTTATGGTGGATCTTACTATAGTAGGACAGAAGTTTCACTTTGTGAGACTTCTAATGTATGTTGATGGTGGGTTAGATAAGATTGTTTGGAACTCACGGTAATTGTCGGAAACAGATTTTTTCATACATTAAAAAAATTTCTGCGCATGCGCCGAAAAATGTGGGCATCATACTATGGGACAGCATAGGAAAGTGCTTGTTTTTTTTTGTTTTGTTTCTTTTGTTTTTATTTTTTGTTTAAAAACGTAAAAGAAGCAACGGTAAATTACAAATTTACTGAAAAAACGTAATTTATCAAATATCAGAAAACTGTGAACAAGTTCATGTCTTACATACATGTCTTCTTAATAATAGTTCATGTCTTCTTAATAATACATTTTTATCTTATTGAGAGGTACAAACTTTTTTATAATCATATTCTAAATTTCATAAAATCTCGTTTTTGAGTAAATTTGGATATCAGACTTGCTTCGTTTTCGTTTTATCCATAAAAAGAACGCATTTTCCTATGCTTCCCAATAGAAAGTTACCTACATTCTTCGAGTATGCGCAGTTCAATGATGAAAAGGTCTATTGACGGAAAATCACGTATAATAATATTTTATAATACAAGTAGATATTTTCCCACATACCTTTCGAGCTCATACAGTCAAACTCTCGCTTGCACAGCACTCCGGCTCGCTGTGGCTCTTGCTGAGCAGGCGAGTCGCAACGCGGCATTTTCTCCGCGATGACTTTGACACGCGGCTCTTCTTGTCTCTCTTCCTCGTAGACAAAGGCACTGCTCGATACGTCGGCGTAATCCGCGACGTCCATGTACTCGCTGTTGTACAAAGACGAATCGCCATGGTACAGCATGTCCGAGTGCATCATCCCCTCGAGATTGTCATTGTCGCCCAGGTCCACGTTAGCTAGAGTCCCCTCGTTGACCTTGGAGTCATCGTCATCAGTCTGGTCCAACACCTCTTTGGACCCCAACTCGACGTCGTTGCTTATGTCGCAATAGTTGAGCCACACAGCGCCACCATCTTCAGGTCCATCGTCCATGACCTGCAGTCTCAGAGATTCTGTAGCGGCCTCGCCGCTGTCTTGAACGGGACAGTCGTCCAACTCGTGTTCCTCGAATCTCACAATCACGTTCGCTGCCATTTCGTCTTCGTTGGCTGCCGTCGTTGGAGGAGGTACGTATTCGGCCTTGACTCGCCTGCGATTCGTCCGAACTTTTTCAAAGTCCTCCTCCGACAGCTCCAGTAATTCACCTGTCGTCGTTAGCACCTTTCCGTGTCGCGTTTTCAGGTGTCTTTTGTACGTGTTGCGAGTCTTGAATCTGATTTAACATTCATCGTAAGACGAGTGTTAGAAAAATGGGAGTATGTAAGGAAAAAAGCCTATATATCAAGTTTGTTGTTGTTACAATATAAATAATGAACCTTTTAAAATCAAGATGGAAGATTCTCGAGTTGACGGTATGTACGCACAATTTCATTTTTAAGACGACTCGGAAGCTACTTTAGTGCGAGAGAGATGCATAGAATGGAAAGTAAATGAGAGGAAGAAGGACGGAAAGAGAATGTCTTCCGAGTCGTCTTAATTTTAAATGTAGGGAATATTAAATAAGTATTGTGCATATACTTTTTTGATATAAAAGCATTTTTAATGTAAAAATTGATTTTATATCAAAAATCATTTTAAATATAGGGAAAAGACTACTTTCTTTGGGAATATTCTTTTCTTTTAATCAAATTCAAGGTCTTTGAAATAGCAGTCATTTTTAGTATACTCAAGAGGGATTTTTCGAGAAAATCATAACTAGACAAATTGTAAGCATTTCATAGATTCCTAGAATTTTCGTGTTGTATGCTATTCATAGAATTTTGTTGTATTTTCTGGTATTTTTATAGATTTATAGAATGTGATGCTATAGTATTGAAAATTCAACGATTAAGATTATTTTAATTGATTTTTTAAAAATCAGTATCTTTTTTATGCATTCTCGGTGCTTTTTTTTCGTATTTCTCGTGAAATTTCATAGAAAAATTGATGATGTATACAATTTTCATTTTTTCCGAATTTTTCGAAATTTCTAATATCATTAAAACAATATAAGCTAATGGAAAATGAACAAATTTTATAGCAATTTGCTCGACTTATCGAGATTTTTAGTAATTTTTTTCGAAAAATATTTTCCGAAATTACGAAAAATATTCGTAACTTCCTATAATATTTATTACGAAAAATAATCATAAATCATATTTCAAATGAATAAAATAATGAAAAAAACCCACAATATTTATGATAATGTACTGAGATTCTACAAATTCTTCGAGTTTTGTAAAAATATTAACAATCATCAAAATTTTGGATATATTTTGAATTATTAAAAATTTTCGAAATTTCCTGCATATCATGTGTGGAAAAATTTCCAAACTTAGCAAAAATTCGTAAAATTTAATAAAATCTTTCGTAACTTTTTATTACTTTCCAAGTTTTTTAAATTCATATTTTAAATTTAAAAAAATATTACATTATATACTGCAAAGAAATATGATGAACACAATCTATAATTTTAATAAACATTTTCTAAAAGTCTGCAAATTTTCCAAGTCTTATGAAATTAAGTATTTTCAGAAATATTTCTAGAAAATAAGTGTTTCAAGAATTAAATGTCTTAGATTTGAGGTTATATAAATATTTGAGAAAATTATCTTTACATACTTATTGAGTATTAAGCAATTCCTAGTATTTTTCACATGTTTTTCAGTATTTATCAAACTGTAAAAGATTTTCTAGCCATTTTTTTAGATTTCTAGTATTTTGCAGATTGTTTTATAGATTTCTGGAATTCGATACTTTATTATCTAAACTTGTATAGATTGTTAGTACTTTTATAGATTTTTTAAGATCTTTTGTGTTTTATATTTTCTAGGTATTCACAAAACATTGTATCGTTTTTTAGTACTTTTATACATTGCTTCATACGCTTTTCATAATTTGAAGCTCAAAAATTCGTAGTTTTAGAGATTGTAAGTATTTGTTCAGATTTTTCAGAAATCTTCAAATTCTCTCACTTCAAGTATTTCTTCAGAGTTTGTATGATTTGGAAGATCTTATAGTATTTCTAATAAATGTCTCTATTTCTAGAATTCAAATCTCCAGCGATTCCAAATGAATCAGCGTTTAGAATCTGAACGGTCCACCGCTTTCATTCAATAATTGAGCGTTTAGAAACAAGACAAAATCACATTGATTCAATGCGGTTTCCATTCAAAATGATCACCGTTTTGTTCTGAAACGATTTTTTCTCAGTGTACGCCATATCATATCCAAGATCCATTTTTGAGTAGCTGTGTCTAATTCGGATAATCACAACCAGAGACGTGCGCCAATTACATTTTGATCATTTTCACATTGCGAAACAACTATGTAAATTTCGTCGCAGAACAATGAAAATTTGTCAATAGATGTATTTTTCCCTCTATTTTTCACAATCACAGTAAAAAGGTATCAATTACAGGGTTCGTTACACCTCAATTACAGAAAAACCACTAAAAATTACAGATTTTTGTAATTAGTGGTTTTTCTGTAATTGAGGTGTAACGAACCCTGTAATTGATGCCTTTTTACTGTAATTATGAAAAATAGAGGGAAAAATACACCTATTGACAAATTTTCATAATTCTGCGACGAAATTTAGGTAGTTGTTTCGCAATGTGAAAATGATCAAAATGTAATTGGCGCCCATCTCTGATCACAATACTCTTGATGGGCAATACTATTGGCTTCTCTCTCCCACTAAACGGCAGCTGTAATAAGCGAGAAAAGGACACGTTGCGGAATCGCCCATCACTACGACAACACTTTTTTTCTCAGTGCATCAACTGACCTCTGGCCGCAATCATGGCACTCAAACGGAGCTTCGCCGGTGTGACGACGACGATGTTCGCGAAAATGTGATGGATGACGAAATTTTTTCTGGCAGTCGGGACAGGTAAAACGTGTCTGGTTCTGGTGTATGAGCATGTGGTACTTTAGACTGTGTCTGCGCGTGAATACAGCCTTGCAAAGTCGGCACTCGTAGGGCTTGATGCCCGCGTGGCTGCGATAGTGCGAGACCAGGGTCGTCGGAGCTGTGAAACTGCGCGGAGGCTCGCAGATGCGACACTGCAAGTTATTTCCCGTAGGATTTCCCTTTTTCTTTATACGCTCCATTAATGCCAACGCCATTTCCCGTTCTTCCTTGCTCGTTCCTATGAATTTTGCCTTGCCCTTTGGCTTGCTCGTGCTCCCAACGCCTTCGTTGCTTTCCATGCTTCCAACCATTTCCTCTTTCACTACAAAATCAACGTCATTCAATATACTGAGTAACAAAGAGTCTTGATTTTCAGACGTTTTTATATATATATATATATATTTTTTACAATGAAAATTTGAGGATTTTTTAGTATTCCTGTTATTTTTTTAAACATTTTCATGAATTTTCAAGCATCGATTTTCAGATGTATCTATTCAAATCCGTAAAAATATAAAAAAATCTTCAATATTGCATGGATTCCAAAAATCTATGAAGTTAATGATAAAAATATGAGCAATCAATAAACATTTAAACTTTATGCGAAATTTTCTCAAAATTGAAAAATAAAAAACGCTCAAAATGCTACGAGTCCAATAAATACTATATATTAACGTGAATATCATTGTTTTTCTCAAAAATTTGTAAAAATACTAAGCATCTATAAAACTTTGAATTCTGCAACATCGAATTCTAGAAATCTGTCAATATACTAGAAAATCATCCTCTACGTAAACCTACTTAAGGGGGGAAATCTATGTAAACGGCCGAAAATTGCCCGTATTTTTAATTTTTTTTTTTTTCAACAAGAAAAAAATGGCCAATTGTCACTGAATTTTTTCATGTTTATTATGTACTATTTAAGTAGAATTGGTAATTTTTTCACATAAA